>KL659308.1:88330-174492 GCA_000732775.1 Stachybotrys chlorohalonatus IBT 40285 | reverse complement strand
ACAACGGCAGACCCGTGAGTTCTTATTGCAAACTCAGAAGAATAAAGTATAATAAACTAGAAAAAGGAATATGCTTCCCTAGCAGCTATTTATTAGTTTTATATACTTAAAGCTCTCGGTTTCATGGTTTGGATAGGGGTATTCAGGTTTAATCGAGAGCAACCCATGTACCCCCGGGCGCCCAAATATTCAATATTCAAAGGGGGGCGCCCATGTATTGGCCGCCCTGTTAGCCATGGTCTTGTATGATCGGCGCCGCAGTTCGCCGGTTTTGATGTCAAGGACCTCTGGAACGAGGCTGAAGAGATATCTAAGACAGACGGTCTCCCTTAAACCGCCATACTAGGGTATGCTAGGGTTGAATATCCAGCATTTGGGTAGATTTTAGCGGAGTCGGGGGGAATACGGGGTTAGATAACACTGAGACTGGTTGTCCCTCAACATTCGGAGTTCACAAACATTCTGCACTTTCAACCTTATCAAGACTGGAAAGGGTGCCTTGAATCAGAGCGACAACTACGACACGAAAATACACAATCGCACTGAGCGGCAGACGAGCCAGGCCTACGTGACAGACGTGGTGAAGTTTATGATCCATAGGCATTTAGAGAAATGATGTCGCCAAGCGGGTTCCGGTCTCCTAGTAGCGTCAATGCGACTAGGGTTGCTCCTCCTTGTTTCTTTATTCAATATGACATTTGAGAGATTGTTTCAGGAAGTTCCTAACCCTTCTCTTTGCTCATTCCAGGGGCGAGTATAGTAGCTAGGGGAGGCAAAGGAATAATGGGTTCGGTGGCTGATAAAGTACTAGAGGGTCAATTGGCGGCAATCTGCCACTCAACTCAAGGGGGCAGGTTTTGGGTTGATCTGGGAAGTCAAGGGTGAAAGCGAAGTTTTGAGGGCAAGCTGGGCAGGTTAGGAGACAAGCAGAAAAGACGGAAGGGGTTGAAAAGCAAACCGGACATGTCACTGGGGCATCGACTTGGCCCCGTTTGCTGTTGGAGTCCCTCGTCGTTCTCTATTGATTCTAAACTAATACTTAACACTAACAAAGACCTTTTCCAGGTGTCGCCCGCGCCCGCAAAGGTAGGATCAGCGTGACAGACCTAGGAGGAGACTAATGACGATGAGACTAGTGGACGGGCCGACGCGGCGACCTCTGTGCGCTGACCAACGTTTGTCTGTCAAAGTGTGGGAGGAAATGATACTAATCACATGTGCACTTTCAGGGCAATCTCAAATTCCTTGTGAAATGCACGAAGCCCTGCTTATACATATAGTCTTCAAGTATATGTGAGAAGTGATAGAGAATAAGCTGCTACGAATAGAGATTTGCCATGAGACATTTTCAAGGCACCCGGTAATGACCGTTATTCCTAGCCGAGCTGAACAGAAGGATGTCTTCTCATTTCGGACCCGCTTGTGGACAAAACATGTAAAGCAGAACCCCCCTGACTTGCTCGGCGTAGCGTGACGGTTAGAAATAACTTAACCTGGCCTTTTTTGCCTAGACGATCAACTATCATGTAGAGATGTTTATTATGGTCAATATACTTCGTCCAGGGCGCGGGGGCTGTCAACGGATGGGAATATTTGTTGAAGTCACTCTCGACTGATAAGTCGTATACCAACACCGGATAGATGCAGACCTAAGGTTAGTCCACTTTTTACCTGCGTGCGATAAGCCCCTGGTGCTTACAGCAACTGTGCATTCGTCCATAAGTCACTACCCGCAGCTAGCTGCAAATACATTGTCCTCTCTATCAATAGAAAGACCGAGAAATAATCGCCTGAAGTCAGATCATACATCTTACGATGTAATTGACTTCTTATACTATCTCCGTATGCGTTTCGATTGACTTCTCCTGTGCGCTCGCGTCGCTCCTATTTGCTTTGTTCAATCTCTCATGCAAGAGAGCCATACGCTTCTCAAACTCTTTCTCCTCGTCCCAAGTGAACGCACTCTTGCTAGCAAACAAATAGTCGATCTCTTCCAATGTACGGCCGGCAGTTTCGGGGAGGAAGCAGTATACCAAGGGAATGTATGCAAACATGGCACTAGTGAGATGTTAGCGGTCAGTGTCGGGCCGATTAAAGGCTACTCACGCTCCGAAAACGTAGAAAGTCTGCAAGCTAAGTTAGAAATAAGGAATTTGTGGGTAGTTGGGAGGACTCATACCTTTTCGTTAATGCCAGAAAACATGACAGGCACCAAGAGAGAACCTCCACCGTAGCCAACAGCCCATCCGGCCACACCGAATGCGTTTCCCTTGGCTCGGAGCCAGGTTGGAAAGATCTCGGTCGGATATATGAAAGGGATCAAGAGCCAAGAAGAACTGAAGATCAAGAGGTAGACAAAAACCATAGTTGCAGCTGCCGTACCGTACTGAGTAGCCTGGTCTGGGTTGTCGATGGCTCCCCGAAAGAGACCGCCAATAATGAACAGGCTGATACCGAGGGCTACGGCCCCCCAGTAGAGGGTACGTCGACGGCCGACCCTATCGATGGTAAAGGCTGCGATGGCAGTACCGAGAATACCAACCAGCATCAGCAAAGCGGACAGCCAGCCGGACTTGACATTACCAAAGCCAGCTGTGCGATAGATTGTTCCAGAACTACAATCAGTTAGCAAACCATCTTATTCCAAGACGAGTAACTCACTATATAACCACAGCGGCAATTCCAGTGCCGTATTGCATGAGCACCTGGAGCCAGAAGGCGAGCTGGATGCGGCGGCCAAGGTGAATGTCTCCGGATCCGATACCGAAAAACATCTTGAAGTAGTTGGTTTTGGCGTACTCAGACTCCTCTTCCACCACGGCCACAATCTCGCGATATTCCTTCTGCGCCTCTGGGTGTTCCGCGTCACCATCCCCGCGCAGTTTTGCAATAATCTCCAATGCCTCCTCAGGTCTCCCGGCCTTGACCAGCCAACGCGGGGATTCCGGGACCAAGAGGCTCAGTATGGCCAGAACGATGACGGGAATGATCTGAATCGCAAACTCAAACCGCCAGCGGAACTGTCCACCACCCGCCTCAGTAAAGGACGTGCCAAAGCCGATCCACGCTGCGAGGGCGATACCAGAGAAATTGGCCAAGAATGTGAGAGCGATTTGTTTGCCTCTATGCGATGCAGCAGAGAGCTCGGCCGTCCACATAGGCGCAATGACAAGGATGAAGGCGACACCCATGCCGGCAACGAATCGTGCGCAAAGCAAGTGTGCGAGGTTGACGGCAGAGGCTTGTAGGATGACCCCGGCCATGCACCAGAAGCAGGCCATCCACATGCCCTTGATTCGACCGTAGTTATCAGAAAAGCTGCCAGCCCAGAAGGCTGCGAAGAGAGAGCCACTTGAGTAATGTTAGAAGTTGTTTCTTCTCAGACGGACTGACCTGGATACGTGCCAATAATATATAGCGGCGATACCGCCCTGCAGGGAGGGTTTGACAACTTCATCACTCTCGTTGGTATATCCCATACGCCGCCCGAACTCGGGTGCAACGGTCACAGCGCCCATGACGCCCTGACTGATGCCTTCGTAGGAGATGGCGGCGGCGGAGGCAGCTGTGACAAGTCTCAGCAACTGCTGTCCGGACATGGACTTCCAGCTCTGGCGGTTCCACATGATGCTGATCGATCAGTATCGCAAGAAGGTTGTGTTGAGATATAGTTGGATCTATCAAGGTATGACTGATTGTGAGGGTTCTCCTTTCAAAACGTCAAGATGCCCTCATTATATCTGTTTCTTTCCCAGGTAAATGATAGAAGAGCTTTTTTCCAACCCCATGGGGATTTGGTCATGGCGCTACCTGGAGGAGTTGCGGAGTGGTGGGGAGCTTTGCCGTCGTCTCGAACTGCCAACAAAGGTTAGATTCAAAAGTTGCGGCTCCGATTTTTGTTACGACATGGTGATGGATTAGCTAGTCAATAATCCGCAATAGAGCAAACTACGATGATTTAGCGTAGGCTTGGGCCCGTTTTACTGTACTGGTAAGTTCCGGATTAACATTGTGACCTTGCTTCCCCCGCATCCTTCGTCTCGAATTCCTTTTCCTACTCTCACAATCAATGAACAACCCGAATGACATGGGCCGGATGCGATCTCGTAACGGCTGGTGAGTTAGATGAGCTGGTGCTTCAGAAGAATAGCTGACATGGAACAGCTTGACGTGCCGAGAACGCCACGTCAAATGTAGGTCTCTAACGAGACGAGAGTGAGAGATTCTTCATACTAACTTCATAGGTGACGAGACGAGGCCGACCTGTGGGCAGGTATGTTGAGCATATTCTAATGCCAAAACATCAAGAAGATAGCCGAGCCTGATGAAACCAGTGTCTCAAGCAGAAGCAGCACCGACCGTGCCGCTGGCACAATTCATCCCCTCAGCTCAAGATTAGGCGATACCAACCGAAGCGTATGGAGCATCTGGTCTCTGATGAACAATCCCTACCACCGCCGGGAGATGATCCATCGGTGACAGAGCTCTCATCCCCAGGCGGCTCTGGCTCTATACAACAGCCAGATTCCACTTGGTGCCAATCCCAGGACCTGCAGTCACCGGTTGCAGCTATCTCCACCACCAACCCTAGTCAGGACGAATTCCCAAACCAGTATCCTTACAGTGATGCCTCTCCCATGAGCGTAGCTTGGGTAACCCCTAACGTTACCATATCTACGCTTCCACGCCGGGAGGCTTCCTATTTGCATCACTTTTCCACGCACCTGGCTCGGTGGCTAGACTGTACTGATGCATCGCGTCAGTTCACGCTTAATGTGACCGCCCTTGCCAAGAGCTCACCAATTCTTCTATATGCTGTCATTTCCTATGCTGCTCGCCATTTAGGTGATGGCAGCACAGCTGATCAATTCCAAGAAAAGTGCATAGAGCTCCTCATTCCCTTGCTGAGTACCGAGACCATTGCCAACCAGGAAGCCATTCTCTGCGCCATAGTCATATTGCGGGTATGCGAACAGCTGAGTGGTAAGTCACATCGCGCAGTAGCCTTTCTCATCTAACCTTAGCCAAGTTACTGTTATGGGAAGTGATCAGGAGAGGCATCTAGCTGGGCTGAGTGCTCTGCTCAAGACATCTCAAGGACGACAAGTGGACCCCTCCACACCTACACTCTCCCAAGCTGCCTTTTGGGTCTATGTGCGACAATGCCTTTACAACGCCTGCGTCAATCAACAGCCGCCGAATTTGGATTTCGATTTGGTCGTGATACCACCCCCACTCGTTGTTGACGGCCAGGGTGTCGATGTCAAGTCAGAGACAGCCTGGGCAAATACCATGACATGGATTTGCGCTACCGTTGTACATTTCTGTTTTCATGGAAACGTCTTGTACTTGGAACCATCAATGAGGATGCAAAGATGGTATGAGCTGTCCGAGGCCGTTGAAAACTGGAACAGGATGAAGCCGAGTACGTTTGATCCGATATGGTCTGGTGAACCAGAGCTGGGAGCGAACCCGTTTCCAGAAATCTGGTTTACAGCAGATTGGCATGGTAGGCACAGATCAGATCCTTGAACCATTCTGAGGTAATTCATGGGATCTAACAATTTAAGTGATGGCATTTGGCTTCTATCACCTCGCTAGAATGCTTTTAAAGGTCTACCGTCCCTCTCCGCGGTTTGCCGTTCGGAATATTCAACGAACCATGCCGGAATCTGATGTAAGTTCATGTCATGGACATACAGAGTAGCTTGTTTCAACTGAATTGACATCATTTTAGAAGTCTGTCATGGAGCATGCGCGAGCCCTGTGTGGAGTATGCAAAAGCTCTCCGGGAACTGTACCATCCCTAATTACATTATGTCACTCTGCGTTTATTTGTACGTTGTCTCGCCTTGCTCAGGTTCAACGTTCTCTAACTTCTAAAAGGGGGTCCCTTGATGACAGATGAGCGAGAGCAAACAAGTCTGACAAGCATGCTTGAGGATCTTGAAGCATCACATGCCTGGCCAACAGCTTGGATAATCGATGCTTTGCGAGAGGAGTGGTCAAGATGCTAGGAGCAGTGTACTTTATTAGTCTCAACAACCGTCGCTGAATGATATCACGGCATGTTTTCCACCCCTGACCCATCCCATCCCCGGTGCCTCCCGGTCAAGACTCTTGAGCTTTTGCTCGTTCTCTATCCCAACGCAAGTATCTGATTTGTTTGTTCTCAAGGCAAGGATCTTGACGCCACTTCCTTCACCGAGAGGGCCAAGCGAAGACTTGAAAGCCGTTGTATGCGGCCAGAGACCGTCTCTGGTCAACTTTCGATAGTTCAAGTCTCCTTTCCAAATAGTCAAATGACTGTCCTGCAGACGTTGGAATAGCACAGGTGCCTCAACGATGATGTCGTGAAATGAATAAGCCGTCGTCCAAAACGGATCGACCTCGATACGCATCAAACCGAGTTCAAGATATCTCTTGATCTGAGTGGCCAAGGAATTCAAGCCTGTTGAGCGCAAATTCTCGAGGAGGAAGTCCATGTCGTTGGGTATAACATCACTGACAAACCAGGGAAAGCATTTCGCGTGGAGGGTGATGCTCGTTCCAAGTCCTGATTCGATGAGGTATGCCGCGTAAAGAACGTCTGCAAATAGCTCGAACCCAGCATTGTCCAGCACGAGGTCGATATGTCGCTTTGTTTTAGTCGACTGTGTCTTTCGCAGATAATGCCACACATCCAATATATCATTGTCGACAATGTTCTGTTGGCTTTTCTCAATCGCCGCCCTTCCTTGTAAGCTCTGAATTTCCTCCAAACTGAGCTTAGTCAGAAGGGACAAGTCTGTTGCGTTTCCCCATAAAGCCAACTCGGTCATTTCAACAAAGAGAAGTCTCGCTAGCTCGTCATCCAAATTTTTGATTGGCTGTGCCGGATTCGCCACGACTTGAGTGAACCTGCTCGCAAGTTCCTCGACGGCCTTCTGCGACATAACAAGGGTAGATTCCTTTTGGCGCTTAAACACATCGTACCCTTTCCAGGACGTCGAGGTGGAAAATAACAGCTGCACCCGCCTGAAAAAGTCAGTACCATTTGATGTTAAAGAAACAATGCCTATACTGACCTATACAGATAGCATTCACCATACAACCACGGACAGTGGAGCCAGGTCAATTTGCCCATGTCAAGGAGCATACGATTGTACGCCGCAATGTCTGCCGAACCGTCGTCTTCGAGTTGACTGAGCTTTGTTTAGTCAGATATTTCACAAGACAATCTCGTGCGCAGCACTCACCGTAGCTCGTCATCAATAATAATCTCCTCTTTAAGTCTTTGGAGCTTTCCCTGTATCGACTTGATTTCCTCAAATGCAGGGGTTGGACCAAGTTCTGCGCCGGTAATACAGACATCCTCGATCATGCCCTGCACAAGCTTAGGCCAGCGAGACTTGGCCGTCTCCTGCGCCATGGTGCCTCGGTTGGACGTCCACACAGACGGAACGTTCGTAATTTCTTTATGCATTCTGTTTTGCTGAATTTCTCTATTGCCAAGTGACACGGTGAAAGAACTCAAGGTCTGTGCAATGAGGGTAAAATTGTTTCTGGGCTGCTCCTGATGCACGTTCTCAGGTCTTTTATCCGTCGATTGCCTTAATAACTTCCCGACAACTTAAATTAGATCTGGATCGAACCTAACCGTCGGAGACAACCCGGGGGTAATCAGTCTTCGCGCCTCGAGTTCGCGAACCCAGCGTCGAGACGATTTGCCAAAAATGGTAACTCGACTCGAATGTGGTTAAGCTAGTGGCAATAACTGACACATGACTCTCTCCACCGAGAAGGCCACTGATCACTATTGCTCTTGGCAGGTACTGTAGTGCCAGGGTTGTGCACCCCGTCGTCACGAAGCTCCAAACAGAGGATCCTCGGTGCAGTTCGCATTGAGGCGGTACCAACCCCCAGATTGCCCATCAAGTCATATTAAATACACATCCAAGGTCCTTCAAAGATCTCCCAAGACTTCCCAACCATCTTCTTCAGCATACTGAGCATAACCAATCATCCCACCATGACAACATCCCAAATCCAGCAGAATGGGAGCCGGCCCGTTACCAACGGTCAACCACATGAATCCCATAGCAACTCTTGCAATGGAAATGGCCATCGTTCATCTACTACTGGTACACTGGATTTGAAAGTACTGGGAATGAACAGTGGCACTGCCATGGACGGCATCGATTGTGCACTAGTTCGATATTACCAAGAAACTCCAGATGCCGCTCTACACATGGAGCTCATCAAAGTATGTTGCGTTTTGCGGTAATATATATTTCCCCTTCTCTTGCTGACTAGATAACTAGTATGATGAGATGCCCGTGCCTCAGTGGATCAAGAAACCCGTTCTCACAATGCTTCGAGAGACCAAGACGACTCCCTCAAAGATGTCACAACTCAATGTACAACTAGGGCAAATGTTTGGTGACGCCGCCAAAGAGTTTTGCGATAAACACGAAATATTGATGGACACCATCGATCTCATCGGGTCACACGGGCAGACCATTTGGCTTCTGTCCATGCCTGAAGAAGGGGAGACACGTTCTGCATTCTGCCTTGGGGAGGGCACAGTCATCAGTGCCATGACTGGAGTCACAACTGTCACAGACTTCCGAATGGCAGAGCAAGCTGTAGGCAGACAGGGTGCCCCCTTGGTTGCTCTGATTGACGGCCTTCTGCTTCACCACCCGACCAAGTGGCGTGTCTGTCAGAATATTGGCGGAATTGCCAATCTCTGTGTCATCCCTCCTGATTCTGAGGGTGGAGTTGATGCAATGGTCGACTGGTGAGCAATCCTTCTACACGGAGCTCTAATGGGCCGACTAACGAACATCAATAGGGACTGCGGCCCGGGCAACATGTTCATTGACAACGCCATGAGATATTTCACCAACGGCGAGATGGAATACGACAAGGACGGCGAATGGAGCTCCAAAGGCACTGTATGCCAGGAAATTGTCGACAAATTTTTGGATACAAACAAGTACTGCAACCACCTTCCTCCCAAGACCACGGGACGGGAGACATTTGGTGATAACGAGGGCCAAGAACTTATTGTCCAGTGTCTTGCTGCTGGGTGTGACAAATACGACACACTGGCAACTATTACTCGGATCACCGCCCAGAATATCATCAAGCAATACCGCACATTCTTCCCTCGCTTTGGCATTAGCGTGGATAAGATTGCAGAGGTGTATATGTGCGGCGGTGGCGCTAGGAACCCGACCATCATCAACTATCTGAAGGAGCAGCTTCCGCATACGAAGATTCGGGCGCTAGATGAGACCGGAGTCCCATCAGATGCCAAGGAGGCAGTTTCCTTTGCCCAGCAGGCGATGGAGGCTATTTTAGGGCGACCGGCTCTTGTTCCAATCAACAGTGATAGCCTACAGCCTAACACAATCTCAGGCAAGATTGCTCCTGGTAAGAGATGGCGGGAGGTCATGAAGTCGAGTATTCAATTTGGGCAGGGCCGCTCAAACTTGCCCACAGTTAAGGAGATGATTATAGAAAAACCTTATACTAGTTGGAAAGCTATGCAAGCTTATAATTGAGATATTAATACCGACCTAGGTTATTATAATACTCAAGTATCTATAGCTCAAGTGTTCCTTCAAGGTGAGCGAGTCCCAGAGTGTATCGTGTTGAGGGCATAGGTGGCAAACGATAAGCATATGACTAGTTTGACAGGGCAGGTTCAATTACGTATTTGAATGTCATACCTGAACCTATCAGCCCACAAAACAAGGACAGGGTATGCGATTGCTTGCGCCACAAGAAGGACCAAAGAAACCTGCCATCAGCCCCGTAAGGTACAAGTCCAGATCCGCCATGGTCGACGACCGGGTCCCATTGAACCATTAGTAAGAGGCTGCTCATCCCGTGCCCTGCCCAACCTTTCTGTGCAAATGCGAAAGGAAATCAGAAAATACCCAAACACATTGTAGATGGTGGATCATACAAAACGCGCGAGCCCAACGGGTAACAGATTCAACGAGAATTTAATGGAACCACATGTCATCTGCTGGTTGTTTTGATCAGTTTTTCATGAAACTGTGAGAAACAATAACAAAAATCCTCTGTCCAGATACATAAGAAAGTCCTTAGTCTTGCGTCACAGCCTATAAAAAGAAAAATGATGACAGTTTGATAAATGGCGACTGAGTTTAAGGCAATAAATTTCTGGACATCTGGAAACCAATCTAAACCTCCCGGCCGTATCCCTTCGCGACGTGAGAAGTACGTGGTTCAAGGCAATCATCAACCTATCTACTCATAAATGTGAGATGTATTCGAGCCAATGCTGATGGGGCTCATATGGTAGTCAGTATCTGATCCCGCCACACCACTTTTCTAGTAGCATCTTCATCGGACCTCCAACCCTCATCTTGACTTTGGACTCTCTCAACAGGCCTGCTCGCACATACTCCTGCTGCCAAAGCCATCAAAATTTTGTAAAACATATTCGGTCAACCTCATAATTTACAGCGCATCACTCAACGAGAATGATCCTTGATTCATAGATTAGGTTGGTTGTAGAGGGGTAGGTGCTAGATCGACGGATCGGCTGGCCGAGTTCGAGCTAGAGTATCTGCTAGCGATGCTATTTTGGCCTGCTAATCAAGCCGCGGATGGCTTGGGCACCTTCTCATCAGCGTCTTCAAGCACCAATGTCAAGGCAGAGCAAGCCGAATCCTCGTGAAGTGGTGATGCCAGTGTCCAAACAGATACAGGCTCGGGAAACCCGGGATAGGTGAAACTAGGGCACACCTTTTGCGTGGTCAATTCGTGGTCATTGACTACCGCCAGCGTTCCATCCTCGTTCACGAACCAAGTTGTGTAGTATGCCTTGTCCCCCAGGCCATCAACGATATCCTTGGGAGAAAAGAATACCTGCTGTTGACTGTAGGGGATATTCAAAAACGACAAGACCTCTTTCGGCTTGTCAATCTTGTCTTCGAAACGCAGCAAGTCATCATCTCCAAGCCAGAACTTGGCAGCATCTGTCTCGTCTTTGGTGAAGCCCAAGATTCTGTTGGGGCCATTCCAGACAAGTGGTTTCAGGTAATGTCCATCTTCAGGTCCCTCGGTAGCTCTCAAATGGAAATGGTCCAGAGTGACTGTTTCGGTGATGGTAGTGGTTGGAGTTATCTGTAAAATGGAGTTGGAAACTCATTAGCACCTTAATTGCATGGTTTGTCATGCTTACGGTCGCTGTCGTGGCTCCAGCAATAGTCTAGTAGGCATTTAGTCATTGCTTCTTTTACCGCACTCCAGGATCGACGAACTCACCACGTCAGGCGAGTCAGTGATTGTCTCGGTCTCCACGACAAAGTGCCATTCGGTCTATTCATGTCAGATTCATGAGCACGAGAGGACGTCGCTGCTACACTCACAAGAGGTCCAGCGGTTGGTGTAGTAGTTGTGGTAGCTGCGGGCAGGAGGCAGGCGCATCCGCTGGAGACGCGGATGGCCGGATACCTAGTGAGGAATGAAGGAGTTACGAGATAGCTTCGCTTGGAAAGTGCACTCTGCGCTTGGTGTGTTTTAACCTTGGTGATGGTTTGTTGGGCAGTCAAGGAGCCCTCGGTAACGGTGGTGTAGTCAATTACAATTTCAGGAACTGTGATCGAAGTTTTCACCGTGAGAGTATCAGTGAATGTGCTACACGAAGACAGGATAGGTTAGTAAGTTACCAAAGCTCTCCTTCAAAAACGCACATCAGGTCGGTAGAGAGCATTCATAACTCACATAACTGGCGTGACTTCGCTGGCCACTACAGTCTGGATTCGATCTCCAATGTATAAACTACAAAACGAACTTGCCTCGGCAGTATTCTGTGTGGATCTCAATGCCCGCCACACGTTGTCACGAACACACCTTGTAGGCTCCGAGACATCTCTGCGTTGTACGCCTGGTTCACCTGAGGAAGGCCGTTGGAGCATTGATGCAAAGACACTAGCAAGGCTGATGACAACGGTTACCATGGCAGGGATCCGAGAAACCATGGCAAATGGATGGTTTGCAAAATGTTGGGCTAGGAGATATTGAATGGGAACACCCAGGCACCAGATGATTATGGGGTAGCAAAGTTAATATATAGACAGGTTCCAAATCAGAGGAAAAAAAAAAAAGTGGCATAAGCCCTCACATGTGATTATGGACTGACTGTTTGATGAGAATTCATCATGAGCGAAGCCACGGCGTTGCCCATTGCGCTAGCAGGGAATTCATTCGGAGAAAGCCTAATTAAGCTGGCGTGTAGCAGCAGTCCGGAAGAAGACTGCACATACTTTGATGGGTATTGAGACGGGATTTACGATGTGGCGTTGGCCCGTTCTCTCCGTAGAGTTTGGGCTGGCGGATGGCGTTATTAGGAAGGGCGCCTCGGCCTCACCTGACTACAATGCATGTAGTCTAGGTTTACGCGATGACATGATCATGGAGTGGCAAGCGTCAGGGGCAGACGTTCAGGTGGCTAAGGTATACGACGCTTCTGAAACAATATGCATGTCTCTAAGCCGCCGCTATCGAAGTAAGTTGAGCTTTTTCGCGGGCATGTTTTGATAGCAAAACCTGAGCCACCACTCCCTTCCGAATGCTGTCTGGCTGCTTTGAATCTGATCAACTGTTTTCAATGCGGCCTGAATGAAATAGAGGACCACTGTAACCATATCGTGGACATATTGGTACGTTTTCTAGGTGGACGATGGTAGGTATAAACGAAGAGATGCAGCTCGTTCGTTGCTGCCATTCCAAGTCATGGAGAGCATTATCCGACCATAGCCTCTTGTCCTAGCACATTGATTGACTGTGCCAGGCATGCGGAACGGTGAAGTTTGCGTCCAGTCCCCGGAATAATGGGAGACGTGGAGGCTTTATGGGCCAATAATAAACGGCATTAGACATATTCATGCGAGGTCAACCATTTCAGAGTTCGTGGGCTGTGACGGCAACTAGAAGGCCGGCCCCGAGCTAAGGATCCGTTCAACAAAGGCACTTTGAATACACCATCAAGGTGCCCGGGCCTTTAATCCCATGTGCAGGCAATGAAAACATTTGTATCTTCTATGTGATGAAAAGGCTTAGTCGATCTGCGAGAACCCCTCCCAAGATAATGGGCCATACTGGGCATTAGAAGTAGCACGAGAAGTCATGTTTGCACCAACTCTGTCACAGCAAAGTAAATATTACCTGCCCATCTGCCGTGAAAGTTTGAGAGATATGAAACAATGCAGGGAATTCGTTGCTCAAGATACGTCGCGCGCTGTCTTATTATATACATCTATCTGGTAGCCAGTCGTTACCTTGGAGCATAAATTCATGGATGACTTGACCGCCAAGAGCGCCTCCAAGCATCACTGTCTACGCCATTGAAACGACTGCAGCGTCGGTGTCGAGTGCGACCAAGGAATCAGTCAAGCCGGTAACTTGCAAGTGGTTCATTCAGTATAAGGCTCTTAGCTGAAAATCTGAAGGTCTTGTGGCGTAGAGGCTGTGGTAGAGAGCGGTTATGTGGCACCCTGCTACTATTTAGTCACATAATCACTCATAGGCTGGATCCGGTATGAGTGATATTGGTAGTAGAGAATTCAAAGGATTAGTGGTTTCATTGATCATGAATAATGAAGTGGGACTAAAAAGTAGGCAAGTTTTCCAGAGATACCATTCCATGTGTCCTTGCTAGCCTGCTGGCATGGCATGCTAAGCTTCTAAGCTAATTTCAAATCGTCACGCGGTCCAAGATCATCTGTATCCCCCCCATCTGACCCCTTCCTTGATCAATCTCCTTGGTTACAAGTTTTGCCTCCTCTATCAGGACCTTAAGCACCTCTTGTGTGTACTTAAAGCTGCCCATGCCTTCGATGTACCTCACGGCATAACGCTTCAACTCTACATCTTTTGTTTTTTGCTTGAGGATATGAACAAGTCGTAGATTGGAGGGATCTTTTTGAATGCTGTGAATAATGGGGAACGAGAACTTGCCTTCAGTCAAGTCCTCGTACATGCCCTTATTATCACTGTACTCTTTAGATGACAGGTTCATATAGTCATCCCGAATCTGGAAGATGAGTCCAACCAAATCAACCAGGGGCATGCAATCAATTCCCGAAGCAGATTCGGCCTGCATTAGTCTGATGCCTAGCCGAAATAGACCGCCCGTCTTGTTGGCAACCATTTCCAGATAGTCATCTTCTGAAGGACAAATAAGTGCATCGCGCCAGTAGAGATCCATTCCTTGTCCTCGGTGAAGGTTGATAAGTTCTTCGGTGAAGATAGAAACAGCCGTTGATGAATTCCTCAACTTGAGAATCTCTTGAAGTGCCGAGAAATAAACGTAGTTGGCGGCGTTAATTGTTTGTGCCACACCAAAGATGTGATGGGCAACGGGAGCACCTCGGCGAAGGTCCGAATCATCCTGCACATCATCAATGAGCAGAGAAGACTCGTGAAGCATGCCGACGACACGAGTGATGATTTCGAGACTTTCTGAAGGAACATTCAGCCAGGAATTGAAGGCTCCAAGCAGCATGGCGCGGAAGTCCTTGCCGGGGTGACTAGTGATGTAATCGAATGGGGCTCGAACAGCTTTCTCCTTGTCTGAGGTCCATGAGGACTTGGAAGCATTAAATCTGAATCCCTTGAGGTCGTAATGCGTAGAGCTTGGATGGGGCATCGGTGAGGGTGCTGGGGAGTCTAGAAGCGAGTGTAATGGTAGATGGGCGTTGTCCGGTAGAACGGACTCAGAAGTGATCATCGTAGCGGTTGATCTATGTCACGTATATGGTCGTTATGACTATGAAAGTAGAGTTTGTCGGACTCCAGAATAGTTTCCAAAAATCATGGATGGTATATTGGTTTCCAAGGTCAAGAGCAGAGGTAAGCGATGGCACAATTATACTTGAGGAAGGGCTGGAAAGTACATGCAGATGTCCTTGAAATCTGTTCAAGCGATACTAGGCGAAACAAAAGGCTTCAATATTACCTCATGACGACATGATAAATGGAATGAAATGACGCTAAGGTCTCCTGCCTCTGATTATATTATCCCATGCAATCTGGAACAGCCCGATGTAGGGTGGCCCCAGCCTCCTGGCGACGCAGTCACAACACTGGTTGTCCCATCGGTCCAAGACATTGATCTAGCAACACAATCACTATTTTATGTGGACATGTCATATTCAGCGAGGGGACAGGCATTCCTGGCAGTTTTATGAGATGTCTTACCTCACGGACATGTATCCTGAATCGCCAGCTATTTCGACACCCACAGGTATTTTACATATGAGACAGCTCTTAAGGCTCCCCTATTAGCGCACCACTCCCCATCACTGCAAGACTCCTCCCTGGAGGGAAGGTTTTACTTGAATCTGCGGGAAGAAACAGCTGCTGTGTCTGATCAACGCTACTCGGCGGACGGGCCGGACCATGCGAGGAAGAAGAAGAAGCGAAAATTAATGAAACAAAAGTTTCAACAACAAGTATACACACGTCCGAGATTCAGAGTGATGTAAAGGCAGAAAGCAAGTGAGCAGGTTCGGTGAAGGCGCTGGCCGAAGCCCGGCAACATTATTCTGAAATCATAGAGCGAAGCGGTAAGATTGACATCATAAATCACTTAAAGTCGCAGAAAGACGCTGCAACAGGTTTTGCTGAATGATATACGTATCCTCCAGTCACGTCATACTACAGGGGAGAGAACAGTCGGGAATTCGAATTGGCTTATGAAACTCGAGACAGCAGATGGTAGCGGGCTTACGCACCAGATGTTGAATCTTTGGTACGCTCCTGAGCCCAGTAATATGGTCCTTTAAAGCTCTGCTCACTCTCCTGGCTGTGCCTGAATGCATTGACACGCAATATGTTTGTCAGCTGACGCAAAGGTTGCATTTACGCGAAGTACTCCGAGTGCACAACAGACAGATACTGAACTACGAAGCCGACAAGACCCTCGATCGTAATGCTCAGTACCCTCTGATTCTTGAGAGAGGCGACGAGTACATTGCCAGACACTTGGTGTGCCAGCCTCTCGCAACCGATTGTGGCTACCTCCTCGTCTGGATTCTCTGGGTCCCCAAGTATATTCTGGACTATGCGCGTGATGTCGTAGCCGATGAGACCAACAACCTTTGCCGCAGCATCTCCAGCAAGCAGCAGATTGTCGACCCTGCGTACGCTTTCCTGCTCTTCGTGGAGGGATCCTAACACCACAAGGACTGGGACATGGCGGACGCTACAATCGGTGTGTCGGGCTACTTCCTCATGACGTGGCGCTACAACACCGCGAAGCAGCACGGCCTCTACGAGCCCAAGACTGTTCGCTACCTGGCCTACACCAGCCCTCCCGAAACGAAGCTGCTCGTTAACCTGATGGACAAGCACTATTCCACGCCTTACTCACGGTCAGTCACCTACGGCGAACTTTTCGATAGGGTTTGTGAGAACATCAATAAGTAGTACTGGGGATGCAGCTGCGACGTCAAACCCCGCGGGCACGACACCTCGGAGATGCTTGTCCAGGCCCTGAAGCAAGGAGACAACGACCCGCTGGAGGAAAAGATTCACTTGGAGTTTTCCCACCTGAGCATCGGCGCCAGCAACGGCAACATCCACTGCGAGCGCGGCCTCGACCTCCTAGCTTATGACAACGTCGTCAAATTCTTTCACCCTGACAACGGCTTGGTCGCTCGTTTGCACTACAAGACTAGCACGGCTGATGGCAACAGATTTGCAGAAGCGAATGATTTCTTTCAAGTCCTTGCAACCCCATCGGGAAAGAGGCTGTGCACGTCGTTGGGTGTATCAGTCCAGATCCACTTAGCAGCAAATGATCCAAGGCTTGTCGAGGGCGCGCCAGAACTTTCGGTTAGTTCTGTAGTTAATGACGGTGCTAAATTGACACAGAAGAATCTCGTAGTGGAAGCCGGGGCGCCAGCGTCCGTCTGGGATGGTCAATCTGGACCAGCCATGCCATGTAACCCAGACCTCCAGATCGCCACTTTCAAAATAGCTGCCAGGTTCCATATATGTATGATCGAGACCACCACCATGGGAAGTATCTCCGGTGTCGCGGTTCATCACAACACCGGTCTCCGAAACGCCCTTTCGGCCGGCTGAGCAAGCGCCCCGGGCCTTGCCTTCGTTGCCTTCCGCCTTCTCACGGGCCACACTCTTGGCGACGGCCTTTTGCAGAAAGCCTCGCATCTTAGCAATCTCGTCCTGAGCGATCAAAGCACCGTTGTTTGATGCCTCTGTATCGGGCTCATAACCCGTCTCCTCACTCTCGGCGGCATTGAGGATATGCTCCGTCCAGAGATGTTGAAGATGCTTCAGGTTGCGATTGTCTCCGCCAAAAGAAGTTTCCGTATTGGTGGTGCTGTTACACATAACATAGCCACCGAGAATGCAGTGGAGCCCGGGCTTGAGAACCTCACGCTCTCTCCGGCTCCATCGGCCCTGACATCTCTAACCATGGAACTCTCCGGTGCATGGGTTTTAGTGTCAGGCGTTGATGTCTTTGCAAATGGTTTCGGTCCACTAAAAAAATGAAATCCATGGCATTGGGCTTAGGCGCAGGACTCCAGGTTAGGACGCGCTCTTTGAGATGATCCTCGGACAGCTCCGAACGAATTCGGGAGATTAGACAGATCTGTCTCTGTGCTCTATGCAGGTCATTGCCTCACACTCTGGGCTTTCTTCCAGGAGCTGATCTCGTAACTCAGGATTTAAGAGAGCAGGGCTCACATCAACTTATTGCATTTACGGCATATTGCTTTACCGTTGTCAGGATCGGACATGCCAGCCGAATGCTAGTGTCATCGTACCAGTCTTATGTCGATCATGGGGAACTTGTGTGCTTGAAAAAGAAATCTGCCTTTAGAACTCCACCAAACCAGCAGTTTCACGAACAAGAATCCATTATGAGGGTCCTACTACGTATTGATAAGCTGCTGATAATAGATCAGGATTCTAACAAGCGACCAACGATTACAAGACTCGAATCGACCGCTGGCGGAGACACAGTATTGTGCGTTGATTCAGTGGTATCTCAGAAGATCTTGTCACCGATTAAACTCGATCTCAATGAATGCCAGCTGTCGAACCGAAGGTTGCGGCGTGTCACCTTGCGCAATCGTCGTATGAAGGGCCATTGCATAACCCTTCACTAGAGACTGATCTTCCCTGGCAAATGAGAAACTGACAATCGCTGCTACCACATACCCCCAGGCTCTTCGCAGTTGTATAGAAAGAATATGTATAATTGCCTATAAAGAGATCCCTCGCTTACAGCCCAGATCCTCGTGTAGAGTCACAGCCAAAGCTTCGGAAAATAAGTTCCAATACCATGTTTTCTATCGGCCAGGTAGGCCTCAGAGCTCACCGGGAGGCCCTAGCGACAAGTCTTTATTATGCTAGCCACATAAGCCTTCTTGGCCTTTTATCAACGGCCGTAGGTTATTGGTCGACGGGTGAGATGATTCAAGAGACGCTTCTGTTGGCCACAGCAGATAGGTAATCGCGTATGGTGTCTGCCTCACCACATATCGCATTTTGTTCAATCCTTTCTCCAAATCCAAAGGGCATAACCTTTTGTCCGCTTTTTTTTATTACCGTATCTGTACAAAAGGTCCATCCTCGGAGCTGTTCGCCAGGACCATCACCGCATGCGTCGCCAACTCGCCCCGGCCTTCAGCGACAGCTCCATGAAGCGGCAAGAGGTGACTATCACGAAATATGTACAGCTGTTTCTGGATAAGCTTGAGGAGCACAGCCAAGGCGGTAAACCACTCGATATTATTCAATGGATCCACTTCACCATGATCGACATTATCGGCGATTTGGCTTTCAGCGATTCCTTCCACAGCCTCGACAACAATGCCTATCGTCCCTGGGTCCAGTCCATCTTTCTAAGTGTGCCGGGGATCGAGTTCATGAGGTCCCTCGGCAACTACCCTATCCTTAGCCTTCTTATCACCCTTCTCACAGTAAGCATGGTCAAAGGCAGCGATGATAGACGCATGGCAGGCAGTCGAGAAAACACTCGCCCGCAAGAGCCAGGGTGTCGAGGGCAAGTCTGGCGTCCGCGGTTCTGCAAGCTACATGATACAACCCACCCACTCCGGAGAGCCCGGAATTACCCAGGAGGAGATCCTTGCAATCACACCCATTCTCAATCATTGCGGGCAGTTAGACGACGGGCACGGCCATGTCAGGACCCCAGTTCTATCTCTCTCAGAACCCCACAGTGTATGAGATCCTTACCAAGGAGGTTCGTTCCACGTTCACCAGCGAGCACGATATCAATTTCCACATCACCGCACCGCTTGAGTATCTTGGCGCATGCCTGAATGAGATTCTGCGAGTTTATCCCCCTGCTGCTGAGACGACCCCACGCTTGTCTCCTAGATACTATGTTCAAGGCGGATGGATCCCCAAAGGAGTACGTCTTCTCAAGTCCACCGTTTCATGGTCGCACTAACAGATTACAGACCCGGATTCAGTCTTTCCCTGGGCTACCTACCGTGACCCTAAGCGTTTCGCCGACCCAGACTCGTTCAGCCCGCAACGCTGGCTTCAATTTTCTCATTCTTTGTATGAAGAAAGATTTAGCAAAGACAACCGAGACGCTTTCAAGTCTTTCAGCTTCGGTAACCGACACTGCATCGGCCAGAACTTGGCTTACGCCGAGATGCGTCTGATTGTCTCTCGATTTCTCTTCCGCTTCGATTACAAGCTCCTACCAAACCAGCAGGACTGGCATCACAAGCAGTGCATCTACCTTGATTGGGAGAAAGGTCCTCTCAACATCCAACTTCAGAAGCGAGACCAGGTTTAGGTTAAGGCGCGGTATATCGTAAAGACCTCAATTAGAGGAGGCTGAAACGGTATTCCGGCTACGGAGCCGGATCATATCTTCCGACTATCTTGTTCTTTGGTAAAGTACACCAAAGGTCAAGATGTGGATGGCCTTGGCAGTGAATGATCGGTTGTCCACGACCTTTTCACCCTCGACGACGGAGCCGTTCGGGGCGAGGTAAAAGTGGTAGTCTTTGGGCATCAGGCCTGCGGGATTGCCGATGTTCCATGCAACGGAATTAATGAGCATGAGAGTTGTTTCAAAGATATAGAAGAAACTTTCATAACGGAGTAACGGGCTCAGATGCCGTAGTGCTTCAAAATCGCTAAGGTCTCTGTGAGTATGTTGTGTCTGCTCCACGAGACGATAAATGCAACGTATAAAGATCAGCGCCATGCTGGCGTACAATGTGAATAAAATAGTCGTGACAGTTTTCGTCTGTACCTGGGCTCTCCGGCACCTTTGATGGAAGAGAAGTGCTAGACATACGAATGTGATGATGACAAAAAGTTGGATGCTGATTGCCGCGATGGTCAGCGCAGCACCAATCTGTTGCTGCGAGGGCTCGGAAGTTGGATTGGCCGACAGTGACACACCCAGGGGGTTGAGAAGTTCCACAGCTCCCATGACACCTCCGAATATGGCGAGGACTTTACCGGGTGCCAGGGGGGAGCAGTAGGGAACGTAGTAAAATAGGCGGCCAAGAATGTGGTAGTTAGCAAGTTCCAGCAAAGGCCTGCGAATTGATGATCATCAGATAGGGCTGCCGAAAAGGAGCGGTTATGATGGTCAATACTAACGGGCAAATGTAAATCAAGACCTGGCTCATAATGAACACGATCAATGAAGTGCTGTCTCCCTCTCTGTATAGATAATTCCCATTGCTTCCATAAGCTCGCAATGCGTATCCAGCCGTAAACAAGACGGCACATAACGGGTGCAATCCGATGAGCTTGAACGCCTGGTGTAGGCTTCTCAGCTGGTCAGCGGGCTTCTTCAACAAGCATGGGCAAAGAAGGTCATACAAGCACTGCCAAATATGAAACCCAGCGGAAATACCATAGGCAGCGGCGAAAACAATGGGCGCTACGCTATTGGGAGCGTAGACGTACAAGCTGAGATGCACTGCAGGTACAGGGTAAGTCAGCGTCAACGAGAGTGGCTTTAAGTTGCAGTACCTGGTTGGCCAGACATTGTGGGTGCTGAAGGCAAGGTGCGTGAGCGGATGGAAATATCCCAAAAGGGGGAAAAGACGTTGAATTGGATTTTCCAAGAGTTCATGGGCTAGTACCTAAGGTCTTTGTGAAGACGGCGAATCCTACTCTTGTTTAAATACTGGTAGCCATAGCCTCCGAACATGCCCCCTGGTCAAGAAAGATATTGCAAGGACATCGCCATGGCTATCGAGCGGTATGGTCTCGAACGCCGCGTCTGCCTCTGCTTGGAGGATGACAGATGACAACAGGAATACTTTGCCGCACTCTCATTGGCTAGGATGAATGCCTGAAGGAGATCTCGGGACAGGTCCCTGCAAATTGTTTTCGCGCCAACCTGAAAGCCCGGGAAACAGTGGAGATGCAAGGGCTAATGGACAGCTATGATTGGTCCTCGCCGTGCTCGCCATCGCCATGCTCGCCATGGTCGCAAACTCCACGAGTGGTGGCAGTGCCCTGGGCTGGGCTTTTTCGCCTACATAATTTTCGTACCTTGGGGAATCATCACATTTGCTATTTCAGACAGGGGCTTCTCTGTCAGCGATAGAATGACCAGCAACTAATCACCAATATAGACCCTGTCTTCACAAACATCTTACCATAACTCGCATTGAACGGGTCATGTTTCCGAAAGTTCAGTCCAGCTGGTTAAGAGAGAAAAGAAAAGTGGGAAATGATGCCATCTCGGAAACTTGAGTTGTAGCAGCATTGCGTAAGCACCCGCACCCTTGACAGATTGAATTGCCTGGGTGATGGGTTGTCTTCTGGACTGCGCAAGCTGAGACTCTGTCTCACCATCCCATCATGATTGCTGTTGGGACGGCATGGAGACGAGCACCCGTCGGAACGATGGCCACGGTCAAGCTGCGACTCATGACTTGGATCGGGTTGTGCCGCATTGTGGCACCCACCGCTTCAAACATGCCGTCGCGCCTTTCAGGGCAAAGAGGGCCTGTAGCGTCATCGAATGTCTTGCCAAGCCCAGGGAGCCGCGTCAAACAGCGGCAAGTGCCGGAAACCCGGATCTGCAAGGCTGTCCAGGATTGACTTGACCGTGTTTTGTTTGGCGCGGCTCGGATGTTCAAGCTTTGACGTAGGCTACTGCGATTGTTAGACATAACATAATACGTGCTTGAATATCATCCTGCGTCTTTTTCTACGTGCTTCACCTTCACACACTTGCAGCCAATACATTCTAGTATAGGAGGTAGACTGGACGAAGCCTTCACGCTGAGGACACAGCTTGAGTCCACCCCACACCTTAAACAGCACGCGCCTCGTTTTATGTATGGTGTAACGCCAAGGATTCCCGCGTGGCTCTTTGCAGCACCGCATTCGCCTGCTAGAGCAAAGTCAGCGACACTACGAGTTTCCAACATCGTCACACAATGCTGAAAAGATCCACCACGATAGCAGCTTGCGGCTTCAGACGAAAGCACCAGCGAACGCTCTGTGGGTGCTTTCGTTCCGCCGAACTCGCACATATATAGCACTGCTGCACCTTTTTTTTTCGACCGATTTTGATACACTCCTTTCTCTTTCAGTCATTCCTGGGCCCTTTGGTCTTTTATCTTTCCTTCTCTTCATTCCCTTTCCCAGCTGAGCTGGTGTAATCTTCTTGCCAATATTCATCATCTATATTTTCTGTTCCCTTTTTCTTTGGTGAAAACCAGC
Source organism: Stachybotrys chlorohalonatus IBT 40285 (assembly GCA_000732775.1). Classification (NCBI taxonomy): domain Eukaryota; kingdom Fungi; phylum Ascomycota; class Sordariomycetes; order Hypocreales; family Stachybotryaceae; genus Stachybotrys; species Stachybotrys chlorohalonatus. Next base: position 151,749 of record KL659308.1, on the reverse strand, counting down.
CATGTGGGCAGGACTCCTCTGGGTTTTTCTCTCCGTCGCCGCGGCTCAATCGCATGGAGCAGGTAGCACGAACCGACCTTTCATAAGTGAGTGTAGTGCTGACTCGACTCGTCAGAGTGAACCACGAGCTAAATAAGGGCCAGTCAGACGAAATGCGCCCTCTCATAGCCGGCAGAGTCGACTGATCCCTGTCGTTGTTGGCGGTCCTCAAGACACCTTTGTGCCCAACGCCATCCAGGCCAATGTTGGAGACGTTATTCAATTCCAATTCAGCTCCGGCAACCACACTGTCACTCAAAGCACCGCAGACATCCCGTGTCAGCCGCTTCAAGCAACGAACCCCGCTGCGATTCACAGTGGCCACATTCCCTTTACTGACGGTCAGGCTACCGTTGGCACATTCAATCTGCCCATCAACAGTGTCGAGACCCTTTTCCTGTACTGTGCCACTGGACCCCACTGCCAGGAAGGCCAGGTCATGGTCATTAACCCGTAAGCGTTATACTATGACTATTTCACAGTCCATAGGCTAACGTTGTCAGTGTCAACGACCAGCAGCTTCTGCAATACGCAAAACTCTCCATGTCTACTACTGCTAGTATTGATGGTGGAGCAATCTCTGGAGGCTTAGTCGGCCAGATTCCGCTTGATCAAGCTGCGTTTGTTCCAGCCCCTGCTCAAGGGGCTCCTCCAGCAGCACCCGCGGCTCCCGCTGAGCAAGCAACTCCAATCGAGCAATTGCCTCCAGCTGAGCAGGTACCTCCGGTTGAGCGGGCACGAATTCCTGGAGAGCCGGTTGCGGTACCAATCTTATAGAATCTCTATGGAGCATGCAATTGAAAGCAACCAACATGTTGACTTCATGGTCCCAAGACGCTGTGCAAGTGCGCTTTCAGTTCGTTGATCACTCAACATCTTGACCAGTGCGGCCGCGCTCAATTCATTACCACTCCCTTAGCCACCGATCCCCCAATACTCATTATGCGGGCAAACTCTATAGTGAGTGTTCCTAGTACGGTAGAGTAGGACTGATAGTGTGATCCACCTACAAACAGGTAATGCAACGAATTACTCGCTTGCTAACTCTACTTATTCTCCTGATTCATTAGAAGTTTTACTACAGTATACGCTGTATAAGCCAACGCAGAGATGCCTGCAGCTACAGAATACACAATAATATAAATATTGGAACCGCCAGCCAGCTGCAGTCCAAGTCCACCGTTGACCATGCCGAGTATTATTAAAGCACGACCGTACCATATATGGACGTAGCCGAAAATACCACGGCTCCCCCGTCGACGGTACTGTAGATGATGAAGAATTCCAAGAACAGGCTGAATGCCTAACAAAGCTACGATGAGAACGCCCAGACGTGTGTGAGCTTGGTCAAAGAACTAGATGATAGTGCGTCAGCTCATTTGCTTCTGAAAAGGGGTCTTCTTAGTCTGAGAACCTACAATGTCAAGGCGGCGGGAAACGACATATCCAATACCGAAGCCAGCCCACATAACCGAGAATCCGATCATTTGCCAGCTAGCATGAATGTACCACCTGCCAAGCACGGGCATAAGTAAAGAGCCTACTGGATATACGACGACGAAGACGATAGTCAAGACAACACCGTGTGCTAGAATCAAGTCGTTATTGGTATTGCTGTCTTGTGTTCTTACCGCACCAGGACCAGGTGGTGGTGCGGGCTCGTCAGAGTCTCCGTTTCCATCATCGTTCAGATCAATAAATGGGTTGGCATCCAACGGAATAAGCGCTTGAGCGAGATCGACGCTGAAAGCCGAATGTGAATCGTGAACAGCGATTGACTCGTTCGGGTCTGTAGAGTCCAACGATGCACCTTGTCTCGTCGCCATGATCCAGTCGCTAGAACCTGAAAGATCAAAGTCGCCAGGGTTTGTGTAGCGAATATTTGCAATCATTCGGCCGTCTCTGACGCCGGAGCCATCGAGGAGGACAGTGCTATCCTGTTCCGCTAGAAGAGGCATGGTGTGACCTCTTCCCTCACGGTTGCTGACAGTGACATTGCCCTCGCCATCTTCGTACATCAAGAACATCTCAGCGCCAGCCATCTGATTGCCTATTCCAAGTCCAATCCATTGATATGATGTTGGGGCTTCGATCTGGAAGTAAATATTTCTCGAATTGGACGCAGTTCCATCCTCTGGAACTGCCCATTGGAGGCAGACGTCGGAGTCGTCGGGGCAAAATGATATCGGTGAAGAAGCGACTCGAGAAACTCCTAGTGTAGATTTTCGCATTAGCTGGATCCTGAGTTTAGTCGTGAAAGAGCAAGGACTGTTCTAGTTGACAGGCCTTCTGCGCTAGAGTTGATTCCATACCCAAAGTCCCCAGTATGACCAAATTCAGGGCCTTGAACTTCATATCGAGTGAGAAGAAGGAAAAGATAAAGAGTGCGCAGATCTCTAAAGAAAAGAAAAAAAAGAATAGTCTTGACGGACACGTTCTTTGGTGTAAGTAGACGCATCGTGGATGTAGGAGGAATCCAAGACTTTATAACATTTCGGACATCAGGGGATCATCGGGCTCCGTCGAAGCAGCCCATTCCTTTTGCCTCCGAAAATCTCTGGTTGGCCGGAGACCGCGGGATTGATAGAAACAACGGATATTACCATTGGGACCTTGTCAACAGGGGGACACTGTCGAGGCTCATCGACTTTGGGATGACCCATTCATTCTCTTTCGAGAGGGTGACGCGTCAGAGGCGCAGCATACTGGCATTAAACCTTCCAAAATAGATCGGGGTTTTCAACTTGAATGACAACGATCCCCGTCGGTGTTTTCATAACAAATGAGAACGCCGACGGAGCACAACAACCCCCATCGATATTTTCTGCGGATCATCAGCTTCCAGGCATGAAAGGGAAAGGGGTCATGGATACTAGACAAAATGTTATAAAGCGCAACCCTAACGCATTCTCAAGTATTGTATAGGTAGAGTGTCACATTCATCTAAAAAGAGTTTTATGCACTCTTCAACTCTCCACCCTAATAGGAAGAATTTGTTCACATCCACATTACGCTTGAATCTGCACATTCTTTCCACCCAAATCTGCATTATCTTCACAGGAATTCCATCCCAGTCTATCAACTTCTTTAAAGATGCTGCTGTCTCGATATCTGACTGGGGGGCTTTCCTTGTCTCTTCGCCTTTTCCTTCCTCTAGTGTCACCCTTGGGAATGGCTCTGTCAGTAGTCGCGCAGAGGAATGACGACTATGACTGGATTCCCTTCGATCGGAGCCAATTCAGCGGAAATGCTACCCTTGATACAGAGGGAAACGTTCAACTATTCTGGGAGACCGGGGATGAGTACTCGACATTTGGAATTGCCTCTCGGTCAAATGGCTATCTTGCCCTCGGTTTCAGCGAGACTGGGGCAATGACTGGCGCCGATATGGCGGTGGGCTATATGGACGAAAATGACGAGTTCATTCTCGAGAATCGCCATTCGACGGGTTTCGTATTTCCAGACCTTTCTGCGGATCAACAGAACAACATCCGACTGAGAGAAGGCCATCAGCAAGACGGAGTTACTGCGTTCATTTTCCAGAAGAGAAATGAGGTTGATTGTTTAGAAAATCAAGTCAACGTTGCCACAGAATCGTGGCAATGGTTCATTTATGCATTTTCTAACGAGAACATTTTCGCTCAGCACGAGCCTGGCAACAATGGCAAGATGTATATCAAGCTAGGCACCGGCGACACGATTTCGGTAAATGAAATTCGGCCCATCGACAACACCAGGAATTTTACAATTGTTCAGCCCGAAGTAACCATTCCTACTGCTGAGACTACCTACTGCTACACTCTCCACAGGATGCCAGCAGGTCAAAGGAACTATTTGCTCGGCGAGCGACCAACGCAGACGAGTGACTTGCTCCATCACTTGGTTGTCTATGCATGCTACGGCCTGTCGGACGAAGCTTTAAACATGATTGGCGAGGAGGCAAACTGTGACTGGGAGAATTTCTCAAACCCTTGCAATGGTTTCGTTACGGAATGGGCCCCTGGTATGTCCGGCCGCACATTCGAACCGGGGTACGGCAAACCCTTCGGCGAGGACTATTACGAGTACGTGATGTTCGAGACACATTACAACAATCCCGAGGGCCTCGAGGGCGAGACGGACGCAGCCACCTTCACCTTCCTCTACACCGACGAACCAGTAGAGACTGAGATCGGTACTCTGACACTAGGCGACCTCCAGGTGGATGGCTGGTTCCTAGAGCCGGGCCAAGAGTTGGTCGCCCACTCAACAGTCTGCACGCCTGAATGCACAAGTCAATGGCCATCGGAAGGTATCACGGCCTTCTCTGTATTTCACCACATGCACTATCGTGGGCGCAACACGCGCGTCCAGATCATTCGGGACGGCCAAGAGATTACCCCACTGTCGACACTTCGCGACTTTGAATACGGCTATCAGTTCTCTAAAAGCTTGAATCAGATACAGCTGCTGCCTGGAGATAAATTGATTACCACCTGCGAGTATGATACTTCAGAAGACACCGAGCCGGTCCCGGGTGGTCAATCAAGCCAAGACGAAATGTGTTTTGCATGGGTTGACTACTATCCCGCCAACAGCATCCTCGCGTGCACACAAGTCGATATGGGCAATTCACCCGAGAATGCGTTGAACGGAACAGTAGGCCTCTGTCTAGACACTTCCGAAGCCGATCCAGATTATTACGAGTCAACTTTCCTCACATCTCCCTTCAGGAACCTTACGGTGTCGGGAAACACATGCAATATGTCGAATACTACAGAGGAGGAACCATCTAGTAGTGAGGATGATGACTCGTCTGGCAGCGGCGATAACGACTCGGCGGCCTCATCCACGTTTTCTTTCGGCTGGAAATTACCGATAACGATGTTGGCCCTAGTGTTTTACGTCTTATTTTTTAATCATTAACACGGAATAGAAGGACATCACTGGGATGGCGTCTGGTAGGGCTGCGCTGTAGCGTCAAAACAGGCCTAGGAATGCCCCTGGGATGCCTAGACATCATGGGATCACAGGAAGAGGGGGTCATTCGCTGTGACAGGGAGCAGTGGAGCAGTGGTCCATGATTGCAAAACCACGAAATCTTAGAGTACATGGGCTAGAGAAATGGGACCATCGCGAACCCCCTTTTTCCTTTGTAGAATCAAGCCTCTTATTCAATCAATGCGCTATTGCTACGTGCTATTTGTATCAGAGTTACACCCTCGGCCCACTCAGAAGGTTGGAACAAGCTACGAGCTAGGCTGGCTGTCTTTTCTGGAGGGTTGAACGACTGAACTGTTTCGAACGTTCGGAGCATGACGTGAGTAATCCAATGTGCCGGTGAAATCTCGTTCAATCAAGGTGTACGCCTGCTCGCGCGACCATGGCGCTGCAAGAAGGTCGGTCTCAAAAGTATGGAAGGATTACAGTCGTTCGGCCTGAGGCGATGCGTGCCGCCACGGGCTCCTGCGCCACCATGGTGAATGGAGCACAAGACATGTTTGAAAAGCCAGTCATGCGGCACGCTGCCTAGCATAAAGATGCCGTCGGCGAATCTTGTAGTAGCTTGTAGTCTCTCTTGTGAGTCGTCTCACACCATCCCCTGGACTGGCATTTCTGATCTTCTGCCGTAAGCCCATCGAAAGGAGGAAAGGCGACGTCTTCCTTATTCTCAAAATCATCTAGGTTTAGGGAGTTCGTAATCTCTCCTATACAGGTAGCGTCATTGGATGATTACGCAGTATCGGAGACTATATTTCCAAGCGCTGCTGCCTCGAGAAGCAACGGTTCAAACGAGGTGCAGGTGCTAGAATGTCTAGCAACCTCCCTGAATCCTTACCGCTTCGGAGATGAGATGGTTGTCATCATCTATCTTGGGCCATTGCGCGACTATTCCTCGAAAATTCAAGTTTGAAACCCGTAGTTTCGAACGTCTGACGAAACTCAAGCTTCCAGCTCTGCAGGTATTCCTGCCTGTTTTCGTCGCCTCTTGCGGAACTCGAAACGTGAAGGTTCTCGTGCGTGATATGCTCCAATGTTGTCTTGAGTCATAATCGAGATACTTCACCCGCTACGTTGTCATCGAAGACCAAGTGTTTACCCTTATGCCAGACTCTCATCTGGAGCGGAGTAGCGACTGCTCTGGTCCAAGTCGCCGTGCCGATTATACCATTGGCGTTCCCGAGAAGCTAATGAACTCTTTGTCGCTTTGCCGGAACTACATTAGCCGTGATAGCAGGAAGCCTCGAAAGGTGGGGTGGGAGTGGTGGTGCTCGTGTCTTGAGAAAGGTTGTGCCGAAGTTTAACTGATTTTGACCAGTCTGCAACAAGAGCCATGCCGGCATGGTTCTCACGGCACCTTCATACCAAAATAAGACAATAGTGCGCGCCCTGCGATGCTTATCGTTGGAAGCAGCTGTAAACTCAATTTATAAGACATCACGACAGTAGAACAATCGCAGTACTCAAGACTAACCGAGCTCCTTCACCGTGCGAGGGCTTTATCTCAGTAACACGGATGAGGGATTTTATTAACAAATTAAATAGAATCGCACCCTTACACCACGTCAACTCAATCTCCTAGATGTCATTATGATGACATTCTTATTTTTGCTGTAGCATGCTAAAAGTCCCTCCATTCTTAACTGTCCCTCAGTCGCTCGTATGATCTACAGGCGTTAAATATACATCCAGAGGTGGCTTATGCCACACGACATACACATTATGATCCATCCAATTATGCTCCTTATTGACTAAGTCTATGTCAAAGTTGAACAACAGCCGCGCGATTATCAGTCGAGCTTCACTTTTGGCTAGGCTATATGGTATTAGCTAGGTCATCGACATGAAGGTGTGGGAAACCTACTTGCGACCTACGCAATCCCGAGGTCCAACAGAGAAAGGCTGCATAGCATCACCGTGGTCATGCTCATATTCTTTCTGGTCTCGGTCGTCAAGCCAGCGGTCCGGCCTGAATTCGTCAGGGTACGTAAAATTTCGCGGACTGTGATTAGCGGAGTATTGCCATACGCCGACGAGGGACTGTGAGTTAGTGTTAGACGCTATTAGAATACAATCGACTAGGAGTAGGAATACTTGCACCCTCTGGAACATGCTCCCCCTCAATGATATTTCCACCTTTTGGAACCACACGCAACAAGCCTCCCGCCACAGGCGGATAGCAGCGAAGGCCTTCGTCAAGGCAGGCCTGAAGGTACCTAAGGCTCGTTACCGAAGTGGAGGTGATGTCTTTGTCGCTCTTGAATGCTGATCGCACTTCTTTCTTGAGTCTCTCTAGACAGTTCGGATTCTGGAGTAGCAGAGCTGTCAAGCCAGACAACTGAGAAGCAGTTGTTTCCGACCCTGCCATGGTGATGGCGGCCGCATTTTCCAGCACTCTGTCGTAGTCAATTTGCTAGACCGCACGATTAGCGAAGATTTCAAGAATAAGGAAGTGACAGCAATGAATGTGAGACTAACAAAGCCATCCTTCTCCTTTACAAGTCCGTCAATTATATCCGGTCGGGAAGATTTATTCTTCATCCTATCAACTAGGCTTTCTTCCATCTTCGTGACGTGCTTTTCTTGTCCATTCTGAAATACCTTGCCTAGGCTCGCCAAGAATCGCAAAATACCTCGTCCCGGAAAATGAGACGTGAAGATCAGCATAGCTCCTCCTACAGCCGCAAAGTGATTTATGTCCTTGATAAAGGGATCTTCTTCTCCCTGCTCAAGAGATCCAAACGGTCGCCCAAAGGTAAGATCGCCAACAATGTCAAATGTGGCTGAATTGTACCAAGAGACGAGGTCGAGTGGAACTTTTGATCCTGTACTGTCCTCACAGTGGGACCGAAGTTGATCGATGAATTGACTGATATACCCTTGGACGATGGGCTCTAATTCGCGCAGATTCTTGTCGCTGAATGCAGGACTGAGTATACGACGTATGAATCGGTGACCGTCGCGTGTGGGTTCCGATACAATACTCGGTGTTTTGGAGATGCCAGAGTAAAACTTATGAAACTTGGGCATTTCTTCCATTGAGTTGTTTCCCCTCTTGTGTCCATAAATATCTTTCCAGGCCTGAGCAGACGAGAAAGCAAGTTCATTTGGTGCGATACGGACGACATGGCCATATTGGCCATGTAGCGCGTGTACATCATGAACTAGACGCCCTTTGAAAAGACGCCATATTGAGGGCCAACGACTGGCACCCCAAAATACCGGCCCCGGGAATGATGCCAGGGGGTGTAACGTGATGTTGTATATCATAGAAACAACACTATACACGACATACTGTCCAAGGTTTACTAGATTAGCTTGGTCCACAACCCCGAATACGAGTTTAGAAAGACCTCTACTCACCCCAGTAACAGTGACCTTGGCTATGGCGAAAATGCTGATAGTTTCTCCCTTTGCACCTCTGAAGAGGTCCATGGCAATGTCGGCAACATTCATCGTTCTCAAGGTAAGCGTGTTAGTTCACAACTAGAAAGTGACACAGTCAGATTTTCGTCGTGCGGAATCACTCACGGGGCAGACTATGGCTTTGTAGCGGTCAAGATTTAATGGCCAAGAGTTTCGCTGCTAAATAAACTGTAGAAGCCAACGCGTGGCCGGGCATCCCCAGTAAAACCGTCATGCCGCATATGTGGAGCCACTGAGAGACATACCTCATGTCTCAGGTTTCCTATCGGCCCGAAGGCGACAATGCTTTGGCCGGAGTAAAATGCGACGGTGTCTTGCGGGAAAAGAACGAAAGTGGCTGGCGAAGGCGGGAAAGCGTTGAACGGAAGACTTGGAGAGCCCTAGACACGGGTCAACATTTCTAGTTCCTAGTCTGACGTACTCATGAAGTCACATCTTCCGTCTCCCTTACGTTGAATCCTCCCCTTCTGGGATGGGTGATACTGGGCATTGTGTGACAGCATGTCTGTCACCGCCCGATTGTTGGACTTGCGTGTAATCATGAAATGTTCAAGTTATGCAGAAAGCAGTGGACATTCTGGTGTCAAGGCTCGCGCAGCTCGCCGTTATTTTCTGCAATTAAGGAATCGTCATTAATAATCATCTAATCGGCGACAGTGCACCCAGCCGATTGATAAGTCTCTCTTTTGGCCTCTATCAAATTGTTACAAGTAACGAATTGCTAGGGATATCATTCTCTCTTTCTATGTGAATTAATATCCATTCATTAGAAAGACACTAGTTTTCCTTAGGGTGTATTGGACTGAGTGGTTGCAGAATTGAAGGGCTGGGGACAACTGGCGGTGTTCCTGGGGATGAATATAAAGCTTTACACTTATGACGCACTTATATCGCTATCCTCATGACAACATATCAGCAAATCCATCTTTATCAAAGACCTTGGCTACCTTCCTTACATGGGTGGTGGTGTCCAACTCTAGAGGGGTGGCACCCGGATCTAGACACCTAGCTGGAGACACACCGGCTTTTCATCCGGCACTATAGCCTCCGACAATCCAAGACCTCATGTCTAAGCGGGGCGAGGGTAATGGCCCGAAAGATCCACGTTCCGGTACGGAGATCTTCCTAACGAAATTACAGGGATATCCGGAACATAGGGGCCGCAATGATGGGTGAGGTCATCCTGGGTCTCTCGCATTGAATACCGAGGCTTACTACCATAGGTTGTAAAGAAACCCCAGAAATATTTTAAATAGGACAGGCTGGAATCGTTCGATTACGTAGTACGGTCGCTGTTCAACCCTAGTCCAGAACAATTACCAGGTCCCTACCCTTTGGTCACATTTGATATCATCATGGCGCTTGAGGAGATCTCAGAGCGGCTGCAAGTTTCCGACTTCCCTACGCTCGGAATGGCAGCCAACTATGACCTGCGTCGACACAAATTCGAATCTCTGGCCAACGATGGCAGCCACGAGATGAGGGCGGATGTGCGACGTTGGGTTGGTAACCCCTCGGATTTCGGAGGGTGCAACCCAATCAATGGCCATATCATAGCTCTCACGATGCCAATGATTAAGCCAGACCGTGTGAAGATAGCAGGTTACATTTATGAGTGTTGGTTTCTCTACTCTTGGGACTTGACCACAACGCTGACTGGAGCAGATGGCTTCTTCCATGACGATATATTAGAGGGGACTAATGAAGGAGTGGTGAGTTTCCATATGTGCAGCACTTCCCTTCAACCAAACAGCTTTTTGAATTGACAGTGTGCAGTCCGACACAGATGCATTCGGTCTTGGAACAGCAGATCAAGACGCTAAAGCCCGTGATGGCAGAAAGCAGATCCAAGCAAAGATGATGTATCTACTCGAGACGACCGACAAGGCATGTGCCAAGCATCTTCAAAAGGTTTGGAGCAACATGCTTGTGACCACCATCCAGCACAAGTCGCGTGACTTTGAAACTCTGAAGGAGTACATTGACTTTCGGATTCGCGACTGTGGGGCTCTGTAAGTGACGTGCATTAGGTGTTTACCAGGCTGTTGTCGACTGACTGTACGCATAGATTCGGCGAAGGCGTGATGCTTTTTGGCATGGGCCTGGCCCTGACCGAAAAGGACCGCGAGGATGTTGCCTCGACTATCTATCCTTGCTACGCCGCTCTTGGGTTGACGAATGATTATTTTTCTTTCGACCGAGAGTGGGAGGAAGCCAAGCGCACTGGTGAAGCTAAATTCAGTAACGCAGTGCGCTTGTTTATGGATTGGCAATCTACGGGTGCCGCAGCTGCTAAGGAAGTTGTCCGAAAGGCGATTATCGAGTATGAAAGAGAGTTCCTCGAGCTCCGAGAGAAGTTTGTCAAGGCCAACCCAAAGGCAGAGAGGTTGCATAAGTTCCTCGAAGCCATGGTCTATCAAATCAGCGGGCACGTAGTGTGGAGTATCAACTGTCCTCGCTACAACCCCAGCTTCCGCTACGACCCGAATTCAGGCGTCGAGAATCAGGTGTTGGCCGAGCGACGCGGAAAGTCAAGCTCGAAGAAACCATCAGTCATGATCGAGGAGATTGACGAAAAGTCTCACCTTGCCTCGGAAACAGGACCGGCGATGATCGCCTAAGCCCGTTGATGCATCGTTGTCTTGACATGAGCTAAATACAGGAGGAAGAAACAATCATCCGTCGCCGCTAAGCTTGGCTTGGAGATGCAATAGATAAGACCTTAATATTTCTAGCTGAGCCAAAAAGAGTCTTTGATTGAGAAAATATGTAGTCTCCATCAAATGTATATTACCGTACTTGAATGGAGGGGTGGTGGCTGTGGTGTCAATTGAAACCAATTCATTGCTCATACGGTTGGTATTGGTGTCAATCATAGGGAGAAATTGTACATCGATTTTGTGCTGTGAAAATGGCCCTCTTTAGTTGAGCCTCCCCTCCCGAGCCACCGGCCCTTAGCATCTTCTTGTCAACACATAATTATAATCATCAAGTACTATGTCGCTGTTCTCTCCGCCAGTATATATGACATTTGATAAGATTACTACTTACTTCCACCTCGATTAAGCAGAGCCAAGGATCATATGATGAGTCAAACAATTCACACGTAAATAGCCTTTGAGACAAGATTGAACTAGAAGGGACCTAGGCCAATCGGCATTGTTTATGTTGTCTATTTCAAAGAAAGTGATATTTCAGCCAGTTCCAACGATCCTCATTGCCAGAATCCCCTCTGTAACGCTTCACTCTAATTCCGCTTCAATCAAAGTCTCGTACCGCCGAGGATCAGGCCAGAATTTGACAATTTTCAATCCAGCTTTCTTTAACAAGATCTCCCAAGTGGTGATGGGTCTCTCAAGAGAAGATAGCAAAGACATCATTGAGATATCCATGGCAGCTTGTATGAGGCTGGCCCCAGTGCGTGGAATAGCAATGTCCAGAATCAGGAGCTTTGAATAGCCCTTCCGCATTGCAGGGACGGTATTTCTTAGAATATCCAGAGCATGCGCATCGTCCCAGTCATGGAGCACAGCATGGAAAAAATACGCGCGGCTACCTAATCGCCTCACTTATCAGCATCGCGACATTTACACAAGGCGGAAATTTACACAGAAATAAACCTACCGATGACTGGTTGGGGAGTAAAAAAGTCGTGCGGCATAAGCTCGATCTTCTGATCAACTTTGGCAAGCTTGAGTGCCGCTGGACGGTCTTGCAAAATCAGGGAACCAGCAGCTACTCCTGGATGTTTCGCAAGAAAACGCTCCACATCGGTACCATCGTTGCCGCCAATGTCCACCAAAATTGGCATACCTGGCTCTGCACCCCTAACGAGGGATTCCGTGTCGTAGAAAGCTGGCCAAGGCACCTTAAATTTCGCCCACGAACTCATAAAGCGTCCGAAGTTCTCTTGTTGCAATGGATCTTGTGACAATTCTTCCCAGAAGCTCTTTCCAGCCGTTTTACTGTACGCTGACTTTTTCGGGTCGAGTGGTTCCTGGTAGGCTGTTTCCTTCAGAAAAATGGGAAGATTGGTGTAGGAACCGACCCAGCCAGGAGCCCTTTACTCGCATCAGTCAGTATACCATGCAACATCAAAAAATAGGCGCTGTGACTTACGACCCCTGTGATACTTGAGAGCCTTTGGTCTTGTCTCCCATGTAAAGGGACAACTCTGTCGGCGTGTAGCAGTCTTCGCTCTTTTCCTCAAAAATATCGGCGGCAGTTAACAGTCGACACAAGCGACCTACGTCTGAGCGTCAGCCGACACGAAATTACTTTTCCTGAAAGGATCAAAAAAGTAAAAGACTTCGTACGCAGTAGATTGAGCGCCAAGGGAGTATTGCTCAGTTGGGCCAAGCCCTCCAATGATATCTCGTGTCCCTGACTCGCCCATGCCTCCCATAAGCCGAGGTCTTCAAAAACGTCTATGATAGGAAAGACGGTTGATCTCTGGTGAGTGAGTTCGATGCCCCGTTCGACGCCGGATTGCAGACGATGAATCATCTTTTGCGCTGCAGCTATAGCATTGACGCGGGCAGCCTCATCCGACTCGAAATCAGCAGCATTGATTTTATCGAGGGACTTCACGAGTGTTGCGACGCTGGAAGCCATCTCCTCAATCGTGAAGTTTTGAAAAAGTCGATCTATCGATTAAACCTTAAGCCCAGTGGAAAGCTTGAAGCAAAGCATGAGCAAAGTGAGCTGTGATCTTAGAAGTAAGAGGATGAAGTGGTTGAGAACTATGTATATATGTGCAGCTGGTTTGAGGAATATGCTTCTTGATGCGACTCACATACAATTAGATCTCTAATTGTACACGTCATTTAGTTTCCTCTGATACTCAGCCATTTATTGGCACAAAACATCATGTATTATGAGTTGACGATCCCTTTCACCGACTGACGTTTTGCAGTCTGCGCATGGCTCAGGTCATAACTCCAAAGAGTCAGTCCATCAATGGCCTCACTTTTTATGTCGTCACAGCACCCGCTCTTGTTTCAGTATCGCGAAACCCAGCCCCACGACGAAAGACAAAACGGAGGCTAAAAAGTCGATTTCGGCCCGTATGTGGTATTCTGAGCTTTCACAAGTTCCCGAGACATGCCGGGCCTTGTCTGACATTCAACATGGTGTGGATGGAGAGACAGACTTTCACATCAGTGAAAAGAATTTTGTTGGGGGGGGGCGTGGAGCAAGGGTTTCTGCATGGTCTTCAATACTTTAAACGCTGTTCCATCTGTCAATACCGGGAGTGTGCTGCATAGGAGCTGCATTCGTTTGAACAGTTCCGCTCAGGCGGTGAGTACAAGCCGGGTAGATTGCTGCAGGCTTGCCCGGTGTCTCGGTTTCTGTCTCAGGCTTGGCCATTGATGTTGCTATTTCATCTTTGAAATTCCCTACGTCAGCCAGTAATGGGGAAAATGCGCCGTGTACTACCGTGCAGACCTTGGCCTGAGCCGGATTGTTGAGACGCCACCTTGTCAGCAACATTCAGTAGTATGTATAAAGTTCTATGAGCAGGCACGTAAGGCAAACGTTCAACGCTAACTGAGCGAAAGCGCTATCGTACATCCTTTTTGAATTATACTTTCTATTGTCTTCACTTTTCTCTATCGATCAGAAAAAATTTCTGTCATCAACATGGCATCCCGCAAAGCAACTGTGCAGTCCATCGTGGAGTCTTTCAACGAACGAGATATTGACAAAATGACTGCCCCTGTCAGCAAAAATTTTGTCTACCAGCTACTTCCAAGTGCGTTAAAGCACCTTTGACTAAGAGGATATGTCTAATGAGTGGCATGACAGAGTCTCTGGAGCGCGGCCCAATGGATGTGGCCGGATTTAGGGGCTTGTTTGAAGCGACAAAATCCTACTTCAACAACTTCAAATTTGAAGTGGTTGATACTTTTGAGGATTCAGCAGCAGACAAGATGATTTTATGGGCAAACGTCACGAGCGATACACACGTTGGGAAGTTCGCAACAGAGGTTATGCTCATTTTTTACTTTGACACCACTGGGAAGATCTATAAATGGATTGAATGGATTGACTCGGCTGTTGGGAAAGAATTTGAGCAAAAGTTGCAGGGCCAGTAAATCATATATTGTCTATTCAAAGAATAGTGTCAAGATCCGGTGTCAGTAGGGACAGCCGTAAGGCGCAGCCAGATATTGTTTGAGAACATACCTGCTTACCAATTTGGATGGGAAGATGATTTAATGAAACGTCAGACGTTGGCTTTGCTAATACCCGTATATTCGGGGTAGCAAATGTGCTTCAGGCCAGACGAATATAACTACGCACGGCTTTATGTGGCTGCTTCCGCTTTTCCGGTAACGGCGTTTACAATGCTATTCTTGCTCACTAAGAATAGCCAATGGTAAGGCTTATTTCGTGGTACTGGTAGAATGCCTTTCTCATGAGATGGCTTGAGCTCTAATCGGGATATAAACTTATTGAAGTGTCTACCACGGCAAAGCCGAGTATTGACGCTGCCCATCCTCACCGACACCCTTATACTCGGTGAATGTCCCCGTCTCGCCATCTTTGCCAAGCAGAGAAAGTCGTACGGCATTATATGCGCCTTCCTCAACTGGATCAGGTTGTCGATATGCTTTGGAAAGCGAAGAGGCGTTGTAACGCCTCATCATCGCGGTATCCTAGAGACGTAGAGTGAGCCACAAGGGTGGCACTGGAGGGAGAGTTACGAACCCTGTAGCCTGGGTAGCAGGCATTGACTTTCCAATTTGGGTATTTGTGATAGTAATATATCATGATTATGTTTTCTGCTGCCTTGCTGGCGCTCAAAGCTGGAGCTGTCGTCATCGAGCTGTACTGGTGCATCAACTGAGCGCTGGCAGCCGTCGAGGTCATGAACACCACCCGAGGGTTACTGCCGATAGACAGTAGAGGAGTAAAACCCTCCACTGTTGCGGCGGCGCCAGCAACGTTCGTCCTCATCGTTTCCATGATTGTCTCGCTAAATGGCACGGGCTTCGCATTGATGTCCGTGGGCTCCAAAAGAACTCCAGCCTAGAAACCCTGAGTACGACTTCAAACGGAGGAAGGGTTGCAAACGTACATTGACATGCAAAACGTCGATACGGCCAAATTGTTCCCCAATTATTTTAGCAGCAGCCGCGATAGATGCTTCTTTAGTGACGTCTAACTGGACAGCCTGGACGGCTTCATAGCCTTGCTGCTTCAATGCAGCAACAGCCGTGTGTCCTTTGCCAAGTGTGCGAGAGCCGATGATGACGTAGAACCTGTTGCCATAGTTGCAAAGGAGCTGCCGTGCGACCTCGAAGCCTATTCCGGTGTTTCCACCCGTAATAACCACTATTTCCTTGGCAGATTGCCCGTCGTCGGTGGGTGGCTCTGCCGATTGTCGAGCCATGATGCCTGGGCGAGAAGTATAGTGTTAGGAAGTAAAGAAAAAACTAGCTGGGGACGGCCAGGCTCAAATAGGCGAAGGCACGTCTTTTTTTCATTCGTACATCTGTATTGCCTTTCTTTTCAAAACTATCCCTGCATATGTCTCGTCAATTATGAGGAGAACCATCTTCCCATGCATTTCACCCTGTGCCGACCTGCCGAGACACCTCATAGAAGCTACGCCCCAATGGCGGTGAGTTTGTTCTCTCAGTGGACATCATTCATGCCCTCTCGGGCGAACTGGGCACATGAGCTGGCAGCGTCATAGGTTGTAAGGCAAGCTCATCGACGAGCAAGGAAAAGATCCGTACAACACAGTCGATGATTGTCAACCAAATGCTCAATGCTCGACGTATAATTATGCCTAGGTGAAGTTGTTCCTATCCACTTGGCAGAGCTAGTTGACTGAAATCAGAAATTCGGAAACGGATAAGATATCCAGGTTATGTTCTAGCCTTCTGATTTAATCGTCTTTTGATTCACAGTTTAGCGCAACGCGGTGATTATAGGGTGAGCGTCCTGACATGCAAACCCCGAGCCAGCGAATAAGCCATACCTCAAAAGGAAATATTGCAAAAATGTCTTTACAAAGAGAATGTTTTCAACGAGCTCCACAAGTTGGACATTCACGGGTTTATCTTGGTACCCTAGAAATGTTGTACATGTCCAAAATCCATCTGACTCCGTGGATGGAAATTTGAGGTAAATGCGTAATCAACTCGATTTATTGCAAAAATGCCCCCCCATTAGAGTCCACGATAGTGCCGGTGGTATTTGCATCTCGCATGAGATATATATATGCTTCGGCAACATCTTCAGGCCTTCCAAGTTTTCCAAGCAATGACTGAGCTCCCATTGCGGCTACCGCCTTATCCAACGCCTCGCTGGGAGGACCAAACATTTCTGTGACGGTGGGACCTGGACTGACGGCGTTCACGCGGATGGGTGCAAGCTCCAGCGCGAGGGCCCGGGTTGCGGCATCCAACGCTCCAACCGCGCTCGCAATGACGCAATAGCCTTTTGCAGGTTTCTTGCCAAAGGCACCACTAGTGAAGGTGATGGATGATTTCCAATGCCGGTTCATAAATCGAGGCGCTACTTTCCCAACCATCAAAGGAGCGATGAAATGACTATTTGGATTTTGCGTAGTTAGCTCTGGGAAAGCTGAGATGTCGCAAACAAGCAAATGCGTACTTTCATTGATTGACCCAAAGAAGGTGTGCGCAAAGGATTGAGACCGCAGCAAAGCATGGAAGTAATGCTAATCATAGAAAATACATTTTACCAGACACCGTACAGTAGATAGAATACGAGAAACTAGACGACTTACAGGGGAGCAGATTCCTGAAATGCCTTGGCTGTATACTCAGAGAGAGACACCATATTGCCGGTTCCGGCAGTCATGACGACATGATCGAGAGGGCCGCCAGTAGCGTCGACAACCTCCTTGAACAGCTTCTCTAGGCGTGATTCCAAGTCGTACTGGCTGAGGTCAACCGTAAATCCAAGAATTTCGCTGGCTGGGACTAGAGCTTGTATTTTCTTCAAGGCTTTCTCGACACGCCCTTTGTTGGACGACGCTACGCTAACCTTGACGCCATCGCCGCAAGCGTACTTGGCCACAGCAGCACCTATACCTGATGAGCCGCCGATGATAAGTATGGATTGGCCCCGAATGGTTGGCATCGTAGCAATGATGGGATTCCGAAAACAGAGAGCGAACGTATGAAACGAACTTGGAGGGGCAGTTGCATGCCGTAGGGAGTTGAATTTCGGATAACGTCGACTTGATCTATCCTCTTGAACCTGAATTCACGTGGATATTCTTACACTTTACAGTGATAAAGAGTCTGAGACTTTTTAGGAACCCCTTTGGGACGCTCTGAGACGCTCCGAGATGCTCCGAGATGTGCCAGGCCTAACGTATTGGTTTCATTTCAACCCCCCAGTTTATATTTGAACTTATTTATGTTACTAATATGCTTGAATTCCGCGTAGGTATGCGGGAGCCATAGGATTTTGTTGTCAGATTTACGTTTCCTTCTTGTTTTCTTTCACACCGCCATCTCTCCGTGACCAAAAACTGCTCTGAGACAACGTGAAAGCTTGACCCGGCACTTTGTTCCGTAGCTTCTTGTTTTGTTTCTATTCTGCAAGGCGTATAGTGCAGCTGGTCTCTTACTTGTCATTTTTATGGTAGCCCAAGTGATATCTGGGGTTGGTTGATAGTTCACGATGGAATCTTGCAGTTTCTCTGTGTGCAGATGTATCGAATGCATTCAAGCGAATACCTCTTCTCTGAAGTGCCGCAGTATACTTGGACTTGTGTCTAAGCCATTCCTCAGTCTCTTGGTAAACTATAAATGCTACTCAATGTTCATTCTAATACTCATAGTAATTCTAATTCTAGTATGAGAGGTTTCGTAGTAGACTAGACAGCCGTGGTTTCAGCCGCCACAGATTCATAAATCTGCCTCAGTTGCGCAGTCTATGGACAACCCGACCAGTTTGCCATCATCCCGCCACTTATCAAGAATTATCTGGAACTTGCTATCACCACTTCCGTTGTACGAATAAAGTCGATCCGTCTTCTCGGTAATGTCGCCCTCATGGTTTAGGTATCCAGGGGTACACAACTTCATCTGGTCTCGTCTCGCGGCACCTTGTTCAACCACCTGCTGAACCCACTTTGACTCGGCAGTAGCAGTAGGCTCGACTGATTTGATGCCGCGGTCTTTGCAAGTGCGGACGATATAGGCCAAATGACGGCTGAGATAGCCGACCATGTGCGTATAGTTCGGCACGTTGTTGACTTGTGCAGAGCTAAGCACCATGAAGTTGGGAAAACCGTGCACTCCCCAGCCATGGTACGTCGTAATTCCTTGGCTCCATTTCTTTGTAATTGTCAGACCGTTTCTGCCGTAAACCTGGGACCGAGTGCGCTGCTCCCACTCTGTGTACCACTCGTAGCCGGTGGAATAGATAAGGCAATCGAGCTCGTATTCCTTGCCCTGAGCTAAGACACCTTTAGTGGTGACTGCGTCAACGCCATGGCCTCGAGTGTCCACCAAGGTGACATTGGGATGATTGAAAGCCTGAAGGTATTCATCATGGAAGCAAGGGCGTTTGCAGAATTGGTTGTACCAAGGTTTAAGCGATGCAGCAGTGGCAGGGTCTTTGACAAGACTATCAACACGTGCCCGTACAGACTCCATCTTTTTGAAATCGGCTATCTGCACTTGTTCCATGCGATTTTCGAGGCTTTGCTCAATATCGGCAGATGCAAAGAAGGGGGCTGCGACAAGACGGAAGATCTCAGTCCAACCGTCATCAATGAGATCCTCAGTAACATTCTCGCCGGTGGTGATAGCGTAGAAATTATCGATCCTCTCCTGCTGCCACCCAGGGCGAAGGGTTTTGGCCCACTCCGCATCGGTTGGGCGATTATTACGTACGTCGACAGATGACGGGGTACGTTGGAAAACATATAGCTCTTTGGCGGACTCGGCGAGTTTCGGGACAACTTGGATTGCTGTAGCCCCGGTACCAATGATTCCAACGCGCTTATCAGCAAGTTTGGTCATGTTGCCCGTACTGTCGCCGCCAGTGTAGTTATAGTCCCACCGAGAGGCGTGAAAACTTTTGCCCTGGAAATTTTCGATGCCAGAGATGCCGGGAAGCTTTGGCATGTGCGAGATACCGAACGCACTGACGATGAACTGTGCTCGAAGGTTGTCACCACGGTCCGTCTGGACGGTCCACAAACTGTCCTCTTCGCTCCAGTGACAGGTTTTGACTTCTGTCTGGAAGAGCGCTTTAGGGTACAAACCAAAGTGCTTGGCAATCCTTTGGGCGTGTTCCAGGATTTCGGGGCCAAAGCTGTATTTTTCCTTTGGAATATAGCCCACCTCCTCCAGGAGTGGCAGATAGATGGTCGAGTCCACGTCGCACTGAGCACCAGGATAGCGACTCCAATACCTGAGCTCTATTAGCAGATGCTCAAAGTAATCTTTTCAAATCCAACGTACCATGTTCCGCCGAAATCAGCACTCTTATCAAGTATGGTGAAATTCGTTATACCCTGTTGAACGAGTCTTGCGGCAACCAGAAGCCCGCTGAAACCCCCGCCCATAATGACTACATCGTAACGAGCACTGATAGGATCCCGAGAAAAGTTTGCATCCGCATTTGGGTCCTCAAGGTAGTATCCAAAACCGGACTTCCAAGCTGACCGATACTGGGACACACCTCCATTTTGGATTCGAAGATTCCGTTCAGCTTCGTATTTCTTCTGTAATTCAGCAGGGTCAAAGCCAAGATCTTCGGAACCTGGCTGCTTCTCTGTCGGAATTGAGACTTTCTCAAACGCCTGAACTTTCTCAACAGCCATCGTTTATTAAGCCGGTACACGTGCCTGAAGAAGCTATTAACAAAGGCCTCGTTGATGTCAATTGGGTCACAGTGGATGTTCGGAACTACTTTCATGAGGAAACAAATAGGTCCTGAAGTATTATATATTGGAATGTCCCCGCGTAAAGAAGCCCGGTGGGGTATTATCGGTCTGGGAAGGTATCTTCCTTGCCGATCGGAATAAGGATCGATTGCATACAGACACGCAAGGGAACATCGGTCGGTAAGGGCAGCGTAATTCAAGCACCTGCGATGCACAGGAGCCTTCCGCCCAAACGAAACACCCGACTTGGTGACGTTATTTTCAACATGCTATGTGAATGACTGAATGTCTTGCCATGTGCGTGTGCCAGACAGTGGGTGTGAGTCTTGCTCTTGTAGGAGTCGGATTGCTGTCTCAGTCTCCAAAATTATTCATGGGCGTCACTGCTTAGTGCAGCCGATGGTTTGAGACACTAGTATGATCTGCCAGTGTCTCTACAAGTATGGTGAGGGAGGCTGGGAAATATGATAGGGGCGATAGTAGCATGGGCCTACAGGAGATCCAAGCTAGCATACCCGGTTCCATTTACTGCAACAGTTGATTAGAGTCAAGTGCAAGATGAGCAGAGGCGGGGATCGGAGCGACTTTGGTCTTATGCGAGACAATTTGTAATCATCGCGAGGTACTCGGTTCTCACGACAATGAAGAGATGTTTAGGAACGTCGTTGAACACAATCTCAGCATAAAATTTGACTGGCTAATTCAGTTGGTTACTTGGCCTATTTGACTTTATGGCCACACCACCGTGCCGAAAGTCCAGAACAGCTTGTTGAAGGCGTATGCTTTGCAAGACCTCACCGCCGGTCCAGAGCGGGCGTGATTTTGAGAATTCTTCCTCGACCTCGGTATACTTGTCTCCGAGTGTCAAAATGACTCGTCCATTCCAGCGCCCGTGTTCCAGAATGTCCTCCTCCGTCTCTTTGCCATACGCTTCCACGCGCCGGGTTTGACGAGCAACAGCCGAGTATACAAGTGCTAATCCAACGAAATCGGCCGGACTAGTCTGCACACCCAGGTTCTTCAAAGGTACCATCGCTTCCGCTGGTGCCATGCCTGTCGTGGTCACGAATGGAGCCACGGCATTGATGGTAATGTTTTCTTGTATCAAGACAGATCGTAAAGTGCGCACCAAGCCGATCACCTTCATATGTCAGATCAATGATGTCGTTGAGTCACTTTTGTCATACTTACGGCAAATTTCGTGCTTGAATATACGGGAGCGCTCTGTTCCGGAACCAAGCCGGTGGAAGATGCTGTGATGACGATACTTCCTTGAACCTGATGTCTTCGCATGGAGTGTCGCGCCAACTTCACAAAGTTGAGAACTGCTTTAAGATTCACGTCTATCATGCTGTAGTCGGGTTCTTGGAGGTTACCGTTGTCACACACATCGTCATAGTAACTCTCAGGAGATTTGTCGCAGATACCGGCATTCGCGAAGGCAAGATGGACTTGCTGTATTTCGTCAAATACTTCTCGTAAGGCAGACCATGAGGTGACGTCGCAGCGACGAAACTTGAGTCCTGGAACAGCTTCGATGGGCTCTTGGCGGTCAAGGGCATAGACAGTCGCGCCTTTCTGCAGCATTATTTTAGCCGCAGCCAGACCGATGCCCGATGCGCCTCCTGGGACCAAGGGTGTAGCTGATTAGCCCGAGAAGCAAGATGGTGTAAAAAACTGGAGTGCTCACCTGTTACAACAGCAGTCTTCCCCTCGAGGGGAGGGATAGAGGTTGGGTCGATTGTTAGAGTACTCATGTTAGCTTATTTGAGGAACTCAATGACGATGATTGTTGAACTGCAAAATGACTATGGTATATATAGTGACTTCAAAGCTGTGTCTGATCTGCGATGATTGATCAGCAGAGGGCTGAGGGTGGCTGGCAATGAGTAGGCGAATCCTGGTTCATTCAGTCGACAAGACATCTGAGGCACAGCTCACACCTGATACTTGCACAAGTTTCAGTTTGCCAACGACCACCGAAATGCGGCCGGACTTTATGCTAGACAAGGGAAAAGAAAGAACGGATGTCAAGAATCGTGACGCCAAGACCGAAGTCGTCTCCGGCTTAATTCCAATACGGATGAAGCAGAACATCAGTCTAGACGTAATAAAACGAATCGATCGCCATGCGCTATGGAACTAGTTAAGTATTGAATGCGTTAATGTAGTAAGGCTAAATTACCCTTATTATTATAACGTTAACGTTAGTGATACTTAACGTGTAGACGAATTGGGTGAGTCTAGGGTAGGCTGTTTTATATTAGCCTGTTCTCGAAGTTCAAAGAAGGCATTTTTAGTTGGGGAGGGGGGGGGGACTATTCTTTGAGCATATTTTTAATGAAAAGAATAATGTAGTATTTCTTGAAAATAGGAAGAGAATAGTAGCCTCAGTCTTTTTCTTCTATTAAGCCAGGGAAGAGTAGCCTTTAATACAACGATCGTGGTGTAGTATAGGGTTAATTACCTTTCGATCATGTCTATAACCCTATGTTACCT
Source organism: Stachybotrys chlorohalonatus IBT 40285 (assembly GCA_000732775.1). Classification (NCBI taxonomy): domain Eukaryota; kingdom Fungi; phylum Ascomycota; class Sordariomycetes; order Hypocreales; family Stachybotryaceae; genus Stachybotrys; species Stachybotrys chlorohalonatus. The sequence goes on along the minus strand of KL659308.1, from coordinate 128,915 downwards.
CCTCGTCCGCATGCTTATACTTCCTTACCTAGTCCCATCCTTGATATAATCTTTTGGCAAAGCACCACTAGACTCGCAGCATTCACCACGTCAAGAGTTGTCAACTGGACGCCAAATGCTGTCCTCACCCAACTGCGAGGCTCTGCAGCTGCAAGGGAGTCCATCCCGTACGTGTTCAGCGGGTATGCCGGATCCATCAGCTCATTTAGACGTAGCATCTTGGTGAACTGAGCTTGTAGTACTCCTACTGCAGACGAAAGGAGAACGGCAGGATCCGGGTTCGTGGACCGGGCGCATAGGAGAAATGTTTGCATCTCCCTGTTCTGGCTATCGTCACGTCCCGAGGCTGCTGACGAAGAATTGCCACTTTGTGCAAGTTTCAACCCAAGCAAACGTACATCATGCAGGATGTCGCTGCTCCCGGGCTGTGGGACTGCGATCCCAGTGATAATTTGAGCTTGACTGGCTAGTTCAAAATGTCTTTGTGCGCCGTGGTGTTCTCGTGACAGTGAGTGATCGATGATGCGACGGAATACTGCTTCGTTGACGCCGAACCAGACACCGCTGCTAAGGGTTTTGAATGTCTTCTCACTATCCGGCAACAGAGCGTCGTCATTTATGGGCCCTAGATTGATACTGGTGGAAGGAAGGCCTAGCCCACATCTGTACGTCGCTAGGGCGTTGTGAAAGACGTCACTGCCAGCATGGTGCGGTTGCTTCTCGTCGCCCACAACTCCCGCAGTTGAGGATAGCATGATGAAGAAAGGAACCGAGTCATCCCTCTCAAGTGAGACAGTGTGCAAGTTCCACGCACTCAGCACGCTACGAGCGAGCGTTGCCTGGTAGGTCTCATGAGACATGAGCCTGAAGCTTTGTGCCTGTTAATCCCGTAGGAGTCAAGTTAGCAACAGGATCAACGCCGCGGTCATAGAAAGGGGTTTCTTGCCTCGAAGACTGCGGCCCCGTGGACTATCCCGCCGATTGGCCCCGAGATCTGGCCATAGCATCGCCTCATATCGTCAATCGAGGCGGCGTCACCCTCGAAAAACCGTAGAGAGCAGCCCATTGCCCTAATACTGCGAGAAATGTTTTCTGAGTTTTCCGAATTCTTGGGAGACATGATGACGAGATATTTCGCTCCACATCGTGCCAGATGGAGTGCCAGGCTGCCAGAAACCCCTTTCAACTTTCCAACAAGCAGATATGTCTGTTCAGGGGCAAAGGTACATCTAGGCTGCTGCTTTTCGGGTTTAACCTGTGACAGTTGGTCAGCAAAGAGTAATTACTAGAGGGAGACTGGCGGTCTTTTACCAGAATTCGAACATCTTTGTCGGGCCCGGTGGAAATGACTACATTTCTAAGTCGATTATGGTCATGACATGATTGTAAAGCTGCTTGGACTCCATGGCAGGGGAAAACAGCTTTAGGCAACATATGCTTGATGCTGCTTCCATAAATCAAATCAGACAGCTGGGAACAGGCCCTAGGATGATTTGATTAGACAGTGAAATTCAGATGACATTGAAGGGGAAGCTGTCTTACCTCGCTAACTTGTCAAGCGGCAAGGTCCGGATGTCCAAGCTGCAAAACGAGCGATTGTTTGTAAAGTAATCCATGGGTAGCAAACTTCGATCATTAATTGTCTGGCCGAGCGCGACGTGAACTCCACCTGGTGAGACTACGCCCCAACCTTGATCCGGTAGGTGGTGTTGTGACGTGTTAATAATAACATCAAAACCATGGTTCTGTGCAGAGTCCTGCATTTCTCTTGCAAAATTTTCGGAGTTCAACAAGAGTATATGATCTGACGACACTCCAACCTCTTCTGCCAGAAATTTCCGCTCTTCGTCACTGTCGACTGTGACGTAGGGTTTACAGGAGAGACCTTGACAGAGCTGAACGCATGCTATGCCGACAGCATTTGCGGCCGAATGGATCAGCACACGCTGGCCCTGCCTCAACTGAGCCAGGTGGTAGATGCTATATATGGCGGGTACGAAAGCAGTGGGCAAAGTGGCTGCGTCCTCGAAAGTCATAGTATCAGGCACTGAGAATACCACCTGTCGTGCGACAACAATGCGATTGGCCACGCAGCCGCCATGAAAGAGAGCTACTCGTTGACCTGCACGAATATCTGTGATAGAGTCACCGGTGCGTGTAACAATACCGGCACCACCATAGCCTAATCGTGTCGAGTCTTCTGGGTCAAGGTTCTTTGCCAAGGCGTAGTCACCGTCATCGACACTCGCTGCGAAGATCTCTACTTCAATATCTTCGGGGCCAAGTACTAATAACCTTCCAGGTCCTAACTCGGCGAAGTGCAGTGTATCCAAAATGCCGGGTCTTCCCGAAACCAGGCCAATGGTTGATTCGGTTGAGTGCAGGTCGACTGGCACTGGTTGAAGTCCATCTTTGTCACCGTCACTTCTGGATTCATTGTCAACCTGAGCTGGTCGAAGGCGGCTGATATACAAGAGACCGCCACGTTCAACAAATTCGAAATCTGCTGGCAATGATTCAGGAGTTACTCTGACTTGAAGTAGAACCGTATGCAAGATGTCTGCCATCTTTGCAAGTTGATCCTCAGCTGCTGAATCAACATCCAAAGTTACGATCCGAGCATTCGGATCCATGGAGCGCACGGATCTGAAGACGCCATGACAGATCGCCTTTAGTGGAGATGAAACATGCATCTGTGACCCTTGAGTTACCCAGAGTAAGCTGCAATCTCGTTGGACAATGCTTTGAATGGCTTCAAGTTGATACTCCTCCATTGATGCAAATAGGGGCCTGTTGACTTCATCCATGACAAGGATCGTGGCCTTGGCTGGTAGCTCCGTGAGTCTGCACCCTTCTTCAAGGGTAAGCTCTGTGATAGGCCAGCCCTTGTCTATGAGCGAGGTGATAACAGCTGAGGACCAGGAAAATACGGGGGACGTAGAGAAATGCAGGACAACAAGACTTTTCCCTTGTGAATATGCCGTATCTGCATCGGTAGCTTCCGCGACAAACAAACCGTCGGCTGCTTGGCGAATCTTGCTGAACTTGCCCCGTGATAGAGCCTCCCTCAAGGATTCTTGTCCCACCTTCGAATATTTGCTAACATCAAGCACATGGAGGACTATGGTTCCCCCTTCTGTCAGAAGACAGCGAGCATTCCTTGTCAAAATACTTGCAGTCTCCATAGAAGGCAGTTGCGAGGTTCTGATCAAGACCAAGTCCGACCTACATAGCTCAGGTGGAGCCACAAAGGATTGACTTGTGATGGGAAGTAATGTAAATCGAGACGTGTAACCACTGGACATATCCGAATAGAGGTCTTGCGCGGAAAGAACAGACTCAGGACGGTCGGACGCGTAATTGAATTCGCTGGTAGCAGCGCGAGTGATCCGACTTGTCTCATTCCCGGATAACCATAAAGACCTGGGCTGACCACCTGTCAGGTCTACCTCAAGAACTCTCATATTAGGCTTTTTGTGCGCTGCTAGATCCAGAACCTCCTGAACAAAATCGCCTGTGCCATCTGTGAGATCAAGAATCGCTCTGCGTATCTTGGTGTCGCTATCCAAATGGCAGATATCAGGCTTCCATTCTACTCGCGTGTATGTGGAGAACGAGCAGACATTCCCTTGAAGACCCACAGAGGTCATCGATATTCCTCTCAAATCAATTATCAGAACTCCATTCGTTGGATCGAAAAGGGATGCATTGGAAAGTGGTTTGCTGGTAATACCAGACGATGACTCGGATGTCGTCACTGACACCGCCTCATTGGACCGCCAGGTATCGCCGGAAAGAATGATTCGATCAATTGCGTTGGGAACCAGAACATTGTTGATGCCAGCACGATCTCCGCGATACATGGAGGTGAGCGTGGCTTGTATACAACTCTCCATTGAGGCAGGATGCAATGGGTAGTTGGGCTGTGGCTCCCACTTTGAGAGTGGCGGATTGAGCATGATGGTAGAACGCGCGCTGAAACTACCCTCCGTGCACTCGATATACGATTGCTTCTGGAAGCCAGGGCCGTACCCGTACCCAGCGTTCTCAAAGGCTTTGTACCAAAACCTCGCCGGCGTGGGATATTGTAGTGGTAGGCTATAGTTGTCAGGGGTGACTCGAGGCAGCGGCTCACTGGCGTTCAGCGCCAGTCTCACGAGCCCGTTGCTATGCTCAATCCATGAATCGGAACTGGATGAGGAACCACCCGACGCCAGCGACATGACCTTGAAAACCCACCACTTCACTCCCAGTCTAGCTACTGGTGCAAGCGACAACATCAGCGTTGTGTCCGTTTCATCCTCGAGCACCAGTCCCCGCTCAAAATGTACGTCTCGCAAGACATAGTGATACGCATGTGCTGATGGGGCTGCCTTGTTTTGGGATCTGGCGGTCGATATCGTAGCCTGTCGAGCGGCTTCCACTGCCATAGCGATATAACCGGAAGCAGGGAAGAGAATCTCGGATCCAATCTTATGATCACGTAACCAGGGCACGTCTTCAAGGCGCAGGGTTTTGGTCCACGACGGGCTCTCCCAAGCCGTTCCAAGCACCTTGCCGCCAAGCAGGTCATGTTCTGGGAAATTTCTGAACCTCCAGTCCTTGCTGGCAAGGCTCTCGTGCCAGTATCGTGTCGAATGGTTCCATCTGTAATTTGGCAAATCAATGATGACGGCCGGCTTCGGCTCGGTCAACGCGGTCTCGTCTGTATTGACATGGTCAAGAGAAACGGGGCAATCGTGGAGGAACAATTGGCCTGCTACCCCAAACAATGCAAGGATCGAATCTGTGCCGCGTTGGGCTGCTGAGGTATAGGTGACGTTGTCAATCCCTGCTTGTTTGATGATTTGTCCGATAGGCCCTCCCAGAGCAGCGCTTGGTCCAATTTCGATCAAGAGATTGGCGGAAAGATCCTGATCTGCTACAATTCTCTTGCAGGCTCCGTCAAACTGTACGGCAGACACCATATTGCTCTTCCAGTAAGCGGCACTGCACGATTTACTCCCTTCCAAGACGATTGTGCTGACAGACGAGATCATGGGAATTTTGCGAGTCGCTGTTTCGCCTTGGATTTCATCGAGTCGGCCATGGTCTAGAAGTAGTTTCTCATATCTGTCCCCGATTGCAGACATATAATGCGAGTGATATGGCAGGTTAACTTGCAGCAATCTGGCGAAATGGCCGTCGGTTTGTATAACCTGGGCCAGCTCTGACAAAAGTGAAGTTGGCCCCGAGAGCGTGACGCTGGCAGGGCTGTTATAGCACGCGATGACCACCTTTCCGGCGCGAGAGGTATCTTCTAGGTATTTCTGGACACCAGCTGAGCCCAGCCCCACGGCCAGCATCCCCATGGACCCTTCCATGACAACCTGTTTTGCAGCTTGTCCTCGGAAATACGCCGTCAAAATGGCTTGTCCAGGCGTTAAAAGGCCAGCGCTGCAGGCCGCAGCAATCTCGCCCGACGAGTGTCCGACCACCGCATCTGCCGTCACATTCCAAGATTTCAAGACCGCCAGCAATGCTAGCTGCAGTGCGGTAACGAGTGGTTGCGAGAACTCGGGTTCTCGAAGATGCTCAGATGAGCGAGGCTCAGTTAATTCTGCCAGTAATGACCAAGAAGGTCTAACGTCCGCCGGCAACTCTTGCAACGCTGCATCAAGCTCGTCGACCACTGCCTTGGCTGTCTTGGGGAACAGTCTTATCAGATCAGCACCCATTCCTGACCATTGAGCGCCTTGCCCAGTGAAAACGAAGCCGATCCGAACGGGACTAGTTGGTTTCATTGCGTATTTAGCCAAGTCCGTCGGCAAGGTCTCAATGTTGCCTCCCTTGTTCGGACGGCAGACTATGAAAGATCGATGGAAGTGTCTCGAGCGCCGTTCAGAAAGTGTGTAGCTTAAATCAGACAACTTGATGGCTACACGAGGATCCACCAGATGGGCTGAGAGAGCCCCCATCTGCCGCTTCAAAGAATCGGCATCATGCGCAGAGAAAACAAGCACATTTGGAAGTGGCGCCAGCTTATCGGAAGAATTGGCAGCTCCTAGGCCGAAACCAGAGAGCATTGAGAGTACATCGCCAGTTTCGGCGTACGAGGAAACATAAGTCCTAAACTGGGGCTGTACTGAAAGAAAATGGTGCTGCATATAATGTTCGGCGTTGTCTAGTACGACATGGGCATTAGAGCCCCCGAACCCCGATGACGCAACACTGGCACGACGGTAATCCTTTGTGCTCTGAGGCCACCTCATGTTACGTTGTGAGGCACGTACTCGCAGTCCCGCGAAATCGATGTTAGGATTTGGGGTGATGAAGGTAGGATTACCAGGGATGATTCCTTTCTCAACCGCCATCATGGCCTTCATGAGACCGGAGATGCCTGCTCCCGGCTCCGCGTGCCCAAGGTTACTCTTGATTGTTCCAATAATGAGGGGGTCAGACGGGGGGCGCATAGAAGCAAGAACAGACGCGGAACCCCTCACTTCGCTGGGGTCCCCAGCTGGTGTCCCGGTAGCATGACACTCCATAAAAGCTGTCTTGGTGTATTGCGTGCTGTCGATCCCGGCGTCAGCATAGGCTGCGCGGATGGCAGCAGCTTGTGCGTCTGAATTGGGACTGTGTAGCCCAGGAGTGCGGCCGTCACTGTTGTTTGCTGTGCCACGGATGACGGCACGAACAGGATCCCCGTCGCGCAAGGCATCTGACAGGCGCTTGAGATAGACGGCATTAACCGCTTCGGATCTGCAATAGCCATCGGCTTTGGCATCAAATGAGTGGCACCTCCCAGTCGACGAGGCAGCGGCTCGCATGGTTCCTAGCTCTTCATTGTACTCGGGTGACATCCAGAGCTGAGCTGCGGCTACTATGGCGCCATTCAGTTTCCCGGCACGGAGATATTGACAGGCTGCATCAACTCCCACCAGTCCACCGGAGCAGGCCGTGTCAATTGTCCAGCTGCGTGCCGAGCAGGCAAGTCAGCGAAAAGCTCCATTTAATCTTTCTTTGGGTACTGACCTAGAACCCTTGATGTTAAAGAAGTGACTGATTCTGTTACTGAGGATGGCGCGGCTGGTTCCTGCGGTTGTCCCAGGCGCCCTCGAAGCAGGATGGCGACTTTGCATCTCATGCCAGTCTAGATTTGATTGCTTAGCTTGAATGCTTCAGTGCCCAAGGTACTCTCACCAGCAGAATAGCTTGCAACGAAGCAACCAATCTGATCCCCATCTATTCCTTGCATAGTTATTCCACCATTTTCCAAGCATTCGTATACAACCTCGAGGAGCTGTCGTTGCTGTGGATCCATGGAAACAGCGTCAGATTTGCCGATATGGAAAAAGGGTGCATCAAATGCACCAAGATCAATGTCCTCGATGAACATGCCGCCCGGCGTCTTGAGAGTGCCGGGCCTCCCCGAGCCATCAAAATGCCCGGCGACATTATAGCGGGATTCGGGGACAACATCGGACGTCGCGATGCCTCCCGCCTGGAGAAACTGCCAGAGCTGATGTGGGTTTTGAATATGGCCTGGTAAGCGGCACGCCGCGGAAACAATCGCGATAGGTTCAGCATAAGGCAACGCAAAGCTGCTTGAGGTGGGGGTTGGAGCCTCGGAATCCATGTTCGCGATGGCGAACGTCATTCCAAGTTCGATGCTTCAGCTTTCGAGGACGATAGAAATAGAACCGGGACGTAGTATCGATTCTGACGGTGTTTGAATCAAGGGGGAGTGGTTGCATCGAATTGGGCCGTGGTGAGCTGGCGCTTTGAATCCTTTGTATGGTGCATGATGGTAGCTCGAGACATTGGCAGCTAACACATGAAAAAGGAATCTCCCTTGGCTATGTCTCGCAATAATCTTGGCATATCGAACCTACGGTGACGACATAAAATAATCGCAGCTGGTCGGCCATAGGTCTACCCTGCAATGACGCTACTCTTACATTTTGAACCATTGTAATATTAGCTCTACTTACATAGACATGTGGGGAAAAGACTGAGAGCACCATTATTCGACTCCTAGGGTTACTACAAGGTACACGACGCTTCAATCTACACCTGAATGACTTGGAAACCTTTATTCCGAAGCCCCCCAGCCACGGTCTCGGCGAGCTGCAAGCCTGTTGTTTGATCCCCACCAGCGACACGCTTCTTGAGACACTCACCTGGTGACGGGTGGGTCGACTGATCCGTCCACTTCCTACGGAAGCCAGGTATTTAAACGCCAGGGTGTACTATCGCTGTTCCTTCTATAGAACATTCGCGCCAGAATCCTGCTCGATCAAATCACTCTTGTTATATCACTCAATTTTTTTTCGTTGTTCGCAATGGCGGTAATGACCCGCGAAGACGTCGAATTCCGTACCATGGACGGCCTGACCCTCCGGGGCTGGCTGTACCCGTCCGGCATGCGCGGTCCCGCTCTCGTTATGACCCAGGGCGTATGTGTCAATCTACCATGCTTTGAATGATGCTAATGAGCTTCGTCTAGTTTAACGCATCTAAAGAATATCTCCTAGCAGATGTGGCCGTGTGGTTCCAGAAACGAGGAGTCACGTCACTGCTGGTAGATATTCGCACTACTGGCTTGAGCGATGGAGAGCCTCGTAACGATATCGACCTTGACAAGCAAGTTGAAGATTGCCACGACGCTGTGTCGTTTCTCTCTCGTCACCCCAGCGTTGATCCGGAAATGATTGTGTATTGGGGCTATTCTCTTGGAGCCGTCATATCGCTCTGTGCAGCAGCTCTCGACAAGCGTGCTGCAGCAGTCATTGCAACTGCCCCCAACACCGACTTCATCTTTGACCCCGTGAAGCGTGCCGCTACGCTGTCTCTGGCCATGAGGGATCGCTTGTCCCGCCTGGCCGGCAACCCACCATTGTACCTGAAGATTATTGGGGAAGATGGACAAAACCCTGCTGGGTGGTACCTAGGAGAGGAGCGAAGGTCACCAGAAGAGCTAGATGCGCTCTTCAACTCCTCCAACATCATGAACCAAGTTACGATACAAAGCTATTATCGACTATTGAGGTGGCAGCCGTTCGGGTTGATGCCTTCCGTCAGCCCAACTCCGGTAATGATCGTAACGCCTTCCGACGACGATCTGTCAAAGCCAGAAAACCAACGGAAGTTGTTCGATATTTTCCAGGAACCCAAGGAATTTGTGCTCGCAGAAAACAAAGGCCACATGAATTGCATCTCGGGGGAGGATGGTGAGCAGTTCCTGCAAAAACAGCTGGAATTTATGAAGAGAATGCTCAAGTTTTAGACGTGTGAAAATGTGCATAGAAAAGGATATAGACGAGCTTATTCACAATATCCATTCCCTCTTATGAGTATCCAATGTTCATAGAAACTTACATGTCCGGAATGAGATGCATATGAAATTCCCGATACGAAAGACGCTGCCAAGAGGTGATACGCCGTGTGAGGTGGGAGCAGTGATCTGATGAATTCATAAACCCAAACGTGGCAAGTAATTCAAATTATCGATAGGACGAGTCAGCCGCACCGACCAATTTCTTTCGGCAACAAACGTTGGAACAGTCTACCTGGCGTCTCGCCGCATCGATGCACAAGAATGGATCTAGTCAGATCCGGATATCCAATGCGGGGGTGTGCGTCACTCTATATCCATTTGCTTTCAAGTGTCTCAAGGGGGACTTGAATGACGGAAGCGAGCATATCGGCACACCTAGCTAGGGCTTAGGAAAACCTTGAAGCTACAACAGTGAACGAAGTTACGAAGCATAGCCTGGGCGGTATGATTGCACGTCAAGCAAGCGTCATGATGTTCCAAGACCACACAATTTCATCAGTTTCCAAGCATGAGTCCATCTCAGAAGGCTTAGGGAAGGGCAGCTTCGAGACACGGGATGCTCCGCTACATAGATTGTCTTCTAAGGTCCCATAGTCCTGTCTAAGCCAATGTTCCACAGGGGGTGCCTTGGAGCGGTTGCTCCCTATCGATTGGAAGAGTCAAACGAAAGACAGAAACTCACGTCCGCGGCCCAAAAGGAGACCATGGTACGCCATTTCAACATCCAAGCCTTCGGGCCGAACATGCCAGACATGCTGATGTCAACCCCGGCACCATAGTGGCGAGATAGGCCCATATTCAGGAGCAAGCGACTTGGAAACTCCCTTTTGCACGGAAGGGGGCCATGAAAGCTTGAAATACAGAGTCCGTCATGCATTACGCACGGATGCGGTTGGGTACCTACTATTTTGACTTTGCAATTTTCCAGTGCCGCGCTTCTTGCCTTATTCTACACCCAACCAACTTTAATCAACACACATAACAAACTTTGCCATCAACAGCAAGGATGAGGCTAGACCTTCTGGGACCAGTTGCTACCCGAATCATCACGTATCTCGACTCTTTGACATGGGTGGGAATGGCTCTTCCACTGTTCAGCCTATGCTGGGCCATTTCTTATGCCCGGGGCAAAGCATATCCCACGGTCCCGGGTGCGCCTGTTTATGGATATAATTCTCGATTTGAACCTTCATTCATGTTGAAGAGCCGAACATATACTGGCTTCTATGATATCCTCAGTAATGGGTACAAGATGGTATGGGGGAGATCTACTCGCTATTCGTGGTGCTAATTGTTCCGTGTGCAGCTTAAGGATGTGCCCTTTGTAATCCCTCGTCATGATACAAATATCAACATCTTACCTATAAAATATCTCGACGAAATTCGGTTGATGCCAAAGCATATATTGAACTCGCATCTTGTTCTTATATCCCAGATGACACCAAAATGGACTTGGCTTCAGCCAGCAGCAGACTCCGATCTAGTTACTCGAGTCCTTCTTACCAAGCTGAATCCCGATTTGCAGAAGTATGTGGACATAACTCGTCTTGAACTAGACTCAGCTTTCAAGAGTGACTTCCCAAGGCATGACGGTGTGTTACAGCGACCATTCCCATTGCGTTAAACCTAGCCTAACTCGACAGAAGAATGGACAGAAGTTGATTTTCAGCCCTTGATTCGCAGAGTGCTTACGCGGATATCGGCAAAGATCTTCTTGGGAGAGCCAGCATGTCTTAACGAAGACTGGCTAAGGATTGCTATAGGCTACACAGCTGGCGCGCTCGAGGTCACAAAAGATCTGCACAAGTTCCCTTCGTGGACACATTTTCTGGTCGCTCCGCTTCTGCCATCGCGAAGGCGCCTGCGGCGTGAGTTGGACATTGCCATGAAAATCGTCGAAAAGCAAATCCAGCTGCATGAACAAGCAGAAAAGGACGGCCTCAAAAATTACGATACGCTTCTGGACTGGATGCTCGATAACTGTAGTGACAAGGAAAGTAGTGTTGAAGCAATGACGATTTTCCAATGCTTCATTGCCATGGCGAGCATCCACACGACGGAGTTCTCGCTCGCCAACGTACTTTTCGATCTTTGCGCGCACCCTGAGTGGTTCCCTGTCTTGAGAGAGGAGTTGGACGAAGTAATAAGGGTTCATGGAAACATTGGTCATAGGCTCCCTGCAAAGCAGTGGCTTCAAAAGCTGGAGAAGATGGATAGTCTTTTGGCAGAGACGCTGAGGCTTTGCCCAACAATGCTCAGTAGGTGTCTCGTGCAAACCTTGCCCGAACTAGCTATTCTGCGACTAACAATAACCCACAGCCAGTATCCAGAGGCTTGCACTCGAAAAGGTGCAGTTAAAAGATGGCACCGTGATTCCAAAAGGTTCCAGACTCGCATGGGCGAGCTTACATCACGTTACCGATCCCGAGGTCGATGGTACCTTGGCTGCCTGGGATCCGATGCGGAACTACCGTAAGCGCCATTCTGGCAGTGGTGAGAATCTCACCAAGTTTGTTGCGGGTCAAATTAATGAGAGCACGCTCGGGTTTGGATATGGAAACCAGGCTTGCCCCGGCCGATATTTCGCAGTCAACGAAATCAAAATGATGCTGGCACGGCTGCTCTTGGAATTCGAGTTTAAATTTCCCGAAGGCAAATCGCGCCCAAAGGTCTTCTTCATAGGCGAGATTGCGTGTTTAGATCATGACGCTACGCTCATGATGAGGAACGTAAGGACTTGTTGAACATTGGGTCTACTGGCTCTCGGAGATGAAGAATAGGTTAGATTAAGAAAATTCGAGACATTGATGGAAATAGTTCTCAGTAGTAAGGATTGCCCATCAGTAACTGGGGCTGGCATCATTGCTCATATTTCTGAACTCGGGCGTAGAAAGGTTTACGTAGACCGCTTGTTTACACGTGAGTGGAATTATAGCAGAAGTAGGACTGAATGACTAGAACCTCATGACACCCAATTAAATGTTCTTACACTTCGCATGGTCAAAGGCTGATCTGATTTCTGCAACGCAACATCTTGGTAGTAGTCCTATGGCCTTGCCGTATGTGTCTACCTCTATCTCACCGGCGAGGTCGCAAGATGCCCTTCTGCTTTGCATGCCTTGGAGAAGTATACGGTTTCGCAAACCGGTTCAGGAAGAATGAAAGGCCGAATAAGCGGTTGGACACGACTATGTTGGTTACAATTATAAGGAAGCAACCCATCTTCACGCTAAAATATTCGAAATTGTGGACTTAGTTATATTTCGTAAGCTTTTGTGATTCTGAAATTAGCTATGGCATCATCTTGCCACGGGTGCATCAATTCATGAAGACAAATCACCTTCAGCACTAATGCTGATTTGATACACGTTATCGTGTAGATACCTAAATTCAAGGCTTACGACAATCTTGTGCAGCTACACGGGCTGATTCCAGTTGTCAACCAACTAGGACACTGAAAGTATACACTGTAGAACCCTTCTATTAGATCTCCCTTCTCTTCATAAGTATATCCTTCGTGGGGTCGGGAAGTGACTGGAAGGTAAAAAGAGATCAGCATCGTACAAAAGGCCAACTAGGCGAACAATCAGCAGTGGAACTTACCAGATGACCCTTAGGGATATTCTCGTACCTGTCGGTACTGTCACCGACAAGCTTGATATCGTAGCGGAGTATGATGTGTGCTAGGATCATCTTGATTTGCTGCGCAGCGAAGGCCCGGCCAGGACAGGTGTGCTTGCCAAAACCCCATGACATGTGGCTTGTGGAGGAGCTGATGAGTTGATTGAACTCGGCCTCTCTGGCATCGCCTTGTTTTCTGTCCTTTTCTCGGAGATTGTAAAATCTCATTGGATCGAAGACGTCCGCGTTGGGGAAGATTTGGTCGTCCAAATTGACCGCCACCAAAGGTGTTTCAAGAGTAACTCCAGTGGGAATAACTTGTCCGGAGGGCAGCTTGATAGGTTCGACGACTTTGCGTACGGCCACAGCTGAAGCTTGGTCAGTGTCTGACAAGTCATTTTTCATGCTGCTATCCCGGAGACTGACACATTACCAATGGGTTCATTCGAACAGTTTCTTTGATGAAGCTATCAAACTTCCACATGGAGTCCAAAGCTTTGCTGGTAAATTGCCCGCCACTCTCTGCCAGAGCTTGTGTGATATCGTCGCGGATCACGTCAATCAGGTCGCCCATGGTTGCGAGAGTATATAAGCTAGTTCAATGTTAGTGATATACTCTGCCGAACAACGCAGGCCAAGGCAATCTCCTCGGGTTTTACTAGTCAGTATGCGGTTGCTGGGTTCCTGAAATGCAAGCTGAGAGACTAACGCATTGGTTATCGTTGAAGCAGTCGAATGATTGGCGGTGAAAGTCAGCCCAAGCTGGCTGTACACCAGGTCATGAGCATCCTCATTATTATAGTTGTGTCTATTAGCAATCATCCACTGAAGAAGATCGTCAGGGAGTTCAGATTCTGACAACTCGCGCTGCATTTTCATTCGCTCCTTAATGAGAGACTCAAAAAGGGCAAATGCTTCCTCAGTGCGCTTGCGCAATCGCCTGATTTCAGGTAGCCACTCGGCAAGGAGGGGTCTTATCCAAGGGTGCATTTTGTGAACGGCTGACTGTGCGCTCGAAACGTCCAATGCATAATTATGCACGGTATCGATGTAGTCTTCAGAACGGTTGAGTTCCGAACCAACTAGGAACCTGCCGGTCGACACGGTCACCATTCGCATAATCTTGGGGTAAATGTTTACTCCCGTCCAGTCGTTACATGTGGGAATTCCGAGTCGGACTGCGTTGCTGACTTCCTCTGACATGACGACCGCGTTACGTCCTGCGACGAGTCTGCTGTTAACCGACAGCCAAACTTGATGAATTTAGGGACTGACTAGTACGTACCAAGCGAAGGAATCAGGTATTTCGTGATAGAATGAAGGAGGATAGGCGTCAATGCCTTAACTTTGGTATATTTGCCCGCGATGAACTTTAATACCAGATATGTCATTCAATGTGCCATGAAGCTCAGTAAACTCAGTCATCAATTCTTTACCTCATTGCCTGCTATTTCAGCACTCAGAGTTCGTGGTGACTTGCTGAGCTCGGACAAAAGTTTCGGCGGGATAACGACGACTTCGGTTTCTGGTCCCAATTAGTCTCCTCCATCAAGTAGCCGCGGAGGATCAAGATATTTACGGCGGGTCGTCGTAATTCTAAAAACGCCCTCTCGAAACTGTGAAAGACTATTAGAGACGACTTGGTGGTAGATAAATGTTTTACTACAGTACCTTTTTGTAGCCATCCATGTACAACTGTCTGGCATTGGTCAAATATGCCTGCCGACGCTTATCTGCAGTTCCCAACTCACTTCCAAGCATTGGAAGAGCAGATAGCTGGATGTGAGATATGGCCGCCGGGAGAACATAGTATAGTGCGGACGCAGTCACAAAGGCGACAGCTATGCCTTGGAGCTGCACACTCTCCATGCTGGTGATGCGCTGGGAAAGGGTCTCCATAATCAGTGGACGGCCCTCCTTGAGCTTCTTGTTCGAAATTGTAAAGCACCTCTTACTTATACGACTGGACTAGAAACGAAATGCAGAGTCATGGGTGCCACCATACTAAAATAGTCGAAAGGTGATAATAAACACACAAGTCAAGCTTTCGTTTTGTGCACACTCTTTCCTCAAAGCTACAGCTCTTCCGTTTGCCACAGGGCTTTCTAGCCGTCCCACTCTCCCGCTGTGAGTCATTTCGAACCCCGACTCAAAGAAACCGGCGCTATCGGCAATTTAATACATAACAAAGACGTCGTTACATTCCTGAACGTCTCACCTCAGTTCCTCTATGCCCCAACCTCTGTTTTGAGACTTGACTGACCGATCCGGCTCCCGAGACATGCACTCCCCCTATGGCTGGGATTTTGACTCACAAGAATGATGACAATGACGTAAAATTGCTCCTACACTTTGAGTGGAATCTGCTATGCGGTAATCTTGACTAGAGCTCCCTATCTAGACCCCATCGGTGCCTTATTTTCCTATCATATCGCCTTCATATGTCCTGACACTCACTCGCTGTGTTATTATTGGCCATGTGATCGACTTTTTACCTATCCCCGGTACAACGGCTGAATAAGAAACCGGAATGCGCTAACAAGGACAGCTTTTCGTTGATGGGATTACGTACATCCCAGTAGTTTCTCTTCTACTAAGGTTTTGCTGCTCCGGGAATGCATTGCATCTACACATTGAATTTCTTGTTTGCAGTTAATCGCTTGACCTAGTGCGGTAGAAATCGCTCTGGGACTTTTGTGATCTCTAGGATAATGGCCGTCATCTCCTTGTTCCGTATCATCGTCGACAAATGGCATGTGGTGCTCGCTTGCTCCGCCTGTCTGGGGGCACTACTTTTTCAGGCGCTGAGGCGACAGAGTAACTCCACGAAAGATGTGCCTTTCATTGGCATGGAATTAGGAAGCGCGGAAAAGCGGCGGAAAGCCTACATGACCGATGCTCGCAGCTTGTTCAGAGACGGCTACCAGCAAGTAAGAGAAGATGAGTCCTGTTGATCTCCCTAATTGGCTGATACGCCGGGCAGTTTAAGGACCGTGTGTTCGGCATCACTACAACGAGCGGTATTATAATCACGTCGTCGTGTCATGTGCATGGTACTGATCTGTTTGGATTAGAAAATCTCGTCGTGGTTGTTCCCCCAAGGTTCTTGGATGAACTTGGACGTCTTCCTGATGAGGTTCTCAGCGCTAGCATGGCTGTGGCAGATGTGAGTGCTGGCGTCGACAGTTAGCAAACCTCGCTAAGTAAACCGCCCAGATCTCGCAAGACAAATATACAAAGATGGAAATCACCGATCCCATCATCTCCCACGCCGTCAGAGGAAATCTGACAATGTCATTATGTACGTCAGTATACTGGCATTTCAAGCACGCTATAACAACTGTTTAACGCCCTCAGCTCGGTTGAATGACGCCATTTTGGAGGAGCTACGGAAAGCCCTGTCTCTTTTACTCCCAACATGCGATGAGTGGACTTCCGTCAACATCAGCGAAAAGCTCCAACGCATTGTGGCTGTAATTTCGGGCCGTGTCTTCGTCGGACCCGAGCTCTGCGGCTCGGACGCATACCTCGACGCGGCTATTCATATTGCGCACGAAGCATCTGCGGCAGTACAGTCCATCTCCACACTCCCGCCCTGGAAACGGCCTTTTCTATCCGCTCGCTTGCCCGAGCTGCGAGCGCTTCGCGAGCGCCAGGACAAAGTACATTCCGTTTTACGTCCAGTTCTGGAGAAACGAATCCAGATGAATGAAGAGGACAGGCCTGACGATATGCTGACGTGGATCATCAGTTCACAAAAGAAGCATGGAGAGCGGTCCATCGAGACTATGGCAAAAGTACAGACAGCTTTGCACCTAGCGGCGATTGGCACTACTAGTGAAATGGCCACCAATGCGTTTTATAACCTAGCGGCAATGCCGGAACTAGTTCCTGAGCTGCGTGAGGAGATTCGTACGGTGCTAGAGGAGCATGATGGGGTCGTATCAACCAAGTCTTTGCAGGCGATGAAGAAACTTGACAGTTTTCTGAAAGAGACAGCACGACTCTACCCTCCTTTCTTATGTAAGAATTTCATACCGATGCCGTGGTGGCTTCCTGGAGGCGATAACAGAATCAGCGATGCTAATATTGTCTATCCCAAAGCTGCCTTTGAACGCAAAGTTCTGCGTACCTTTACACTGTCTAATGGCCAGGTAATACCGGCAGGTGCCTTAATCAAGGTGCCTAGTCAAGCTATTATGACAGATCCCGCACTATTTCCTGACCCAGATCGATTCGATGCATTCCGTTTCTATGACCTTCAACAACAGAAAAATATCCTCAAAGATGGCAGCGTCTCGGTTGGGGCAAGCGTGAACCAGTTTGTGAATTCCAATAAGAACAGTCTAGTGTTCGGTTATGGTCGCCATGCATGCCCAGGACGGTTCTTGGCGGCTGATGAGCTCAAGATGATACTGGTCTATTTCTTGCAGGCATACGAGATTCGCCTCGAAGAGGGCGAGTCACGGAGATACAGAAACTTGGAGTTTGCAGCCTTCGTAAGACCTTACTGTTGCAATAAAATTTTTGGAAAGACAAAGACTAAAAGTTTGATACAGAGTATCCCTGACCCAACCAAGACCATACAGATGAAGAAATTGCAGTGACATACTAACGTCTGATGGAACTCATAGCCAATTCTTGTCCTGCTACGCAATGGGTTTTTTTTAGTTACAAATATCATTAATTGATCTTGAAGATGAAAATCTCCAAAAGAAATCTACTTAGCTCGTTTCTATATTCCTTTACAATTTCGACATTAGCTACTTTCAATAATCATTTTGAGCAAAACAGGTGATACCATTTGTCGAAACAGCATTGGCGGAGCCTGTCGAAAACCGGGTTCCAAGCTTGTGAATGTAATACCAAACCTCAACCTAACTTATTATAGTCAATCCAATACACAAGGGCCGGCTTTCACCTCTTAGATTTGCCTCAAGCCATGTCCTTAGCAAGCGTAGCTTGCTAAGGACATTCTTTATGTCATGCCACGTGGACACACAATTTCACCGTTGATAAACCGGGAAGGCGCCTGGGCTGTTTGGTAAATGGTATCATCCATGATGGCTCCACGGCTAGTAGCCATTTGAAGCGGAATTGATAGCAAGGCAGGAGCTGAGTTCAGTCAGGCGTTAAAGCCAAGGCATGTGCCCGGCTGTCAGGATAGTACTAGGACTTCCCGCGCAACGGTAGGCAGTGGCAGTGCGTTTCCCCAATCATGGCAAGTATCCGCATCCTCTATAATATAAACATATTTAGAAATCTACTGCCAACGCTGCAGATATATTCTTGGTATAAAGTCAAGCGTTTCACCCCCCTCGGGCTCATTCTCTCTCCTTGTATGTGTCTGAGACTGCAAAGGCTATGGATGGTTTTTTTTTTTTTTTTTTTCTTTTTCGGGTTTGGAATCAAGTCTCTCGCATCTTCAGTCACTCTTGGGACCCTGCTGCCTCTCCTTTGGTACTAAGTGGTCATATTTGTCTTGGTATGCATGATCAATGCCACGCCACTCTCGCCACAGCAATCGCATCGCCAGTATGGGACTTATGGGCAATATTCATTGTAGAAAACATGTCCGAGGCTCATGATCACCTGGCAAGCATGCATCAAAGTTTCGCAAGCGATTCCCGCAGCTGTTAGGCTACAGTCACTGGGTTGCGAGGAAGTTACGCGTCTTGGTGGAAGCTTTTTCCATTATCCAACAGCTCGTAGCAAGCTCAGAGGGGAGTGTAGTTGCGTATGGCTTGACCCTATCGTACCAAAGGTCCATATTCCCGTTACAGGGGTCTCATTCTCATGGGTTGTGTAGTTCGGACAGAATCGGTTGACATATCGTAAACGTTTTTCCCCACCCCACGAGGTTAAGGTCAATTGTAAACCTTCACCGGCACCGGCTCAGTTCTGTAAAGGCCAGTTCCATATTCAGCCATGTATTCCCACAGTCCCGAGGCCCCCTGCTCTTGAAAAGTATTTGTGGGCATCTGGTCAAACTCGTGCACAACTAGGTACGATGGTTGCTGCTGCTCAGCTGATCTGAACTCCGTCCCAGCCTTCCCCTCTTGTGTCACAAGCGACCGGCCAGCTTGGTAGAGCATGGACCTTCGATACCCTGGCTGTTTACCAACGTCATCGAGCTGCAAACCTTGACAAGATGCGACAAACGCTTCCGCATTCATGAAGGACTCTCTGAATTCGACCGTCAATACAAACTTGGGGACCCCAGTTTTCGCGTTTTCTCGTTCCAGTGTCGTCAGCAGCTGATAGCCCCGTGGCTCAATGCGTATATCGGCTTTCGAGTTGGGCACTCCCCAACCTGCTGGCGAGTCAGTTGGTAGAGAGGACATGAACTCCATATTGTATAGCTTCGCCAAGTCCTGGAGTCGATACAGAGCCAAATAAGGCCACTGGTGCGACGGGTTGACATTCTTAAACCGCACGGCGAGAGACGCCAGGCCGGAGTTGACGGTGTCTACCAGGTGCTTATTTGTGTACCAGTCGTTAAATTGTGCCTCGGGGATGGTAGGGTCCATCGGCTTTGTAAGGCTGAAGAGAAGCCCGGGAATGCTCGCCATTTTGTGGTTGGTTTGCATGAGAATCAGAAAACTGCATGTCACTGGATGACAGCTCATAACAGAGGGGGAGTGAGTTTAAATGAGGAAGAGGACACGCTCTTTATACAGACGTTGAGCAGGGCACTATGTCTCAAGATATATAAATATAACTAGAGAGGTTAAGATAAGGGCAAGATCCCTCCTATGTTTGAGTATGATGATAAATGATAAGTATTTAGGAAGTATAAAAGACATCTAGGCATATTTCATATGCGAAATTACATGTAGAGATATTTTATTTCACACGTGATTAGTTAAGTCCTAAGCTCTATTGATATCTTTAAGTATATTTGTTTTTCGTTACTGTATATGATATTCAATGCAACAAATTAACTTGTCCTAATTACTTCATGGACTGACATTACCAAAACATATCCCCTCTTTTCTTAATCAGCTTAGGAACGAGCTAGATACAAATTAACCCTTAGTAATACAAATATAAAATGACACAAGATCAGCTGATGCAAGTTAGAACACCTTAGAAGTGGTCATCCGTCGATCAAACTTACAAAATCTAAGGCCAGAGCAAGTAGGGGGACTTGAAACCCCTTTAACACCTCTGAATCATTATGACGGTGACTTTTCCTGGTTGCTTTCGTCGGTAATTTGCGTTAACATACCCTTGTGTGGCCGGCTTGAGGGATTGAACCTTTGCTTGACATGTCTCACAATGTCGATACTTATGTAGGGGTAAAAAGACTGGGAGTAAGGCTGTGCAATTCCAATCCTTGCTTCAATGGCCCTTTGTGTACGTGGGACGTGAAACATGCTTACTTGCCTACCTGACCTCTCTCGGTTCGACATGAATGCCTGCTGTCCCTTCCATCTTCCCCCTTCCCTGCAGATATTAACATAGTAATTCATGCACTGTTGATTAATTTCTGGTAACTTAACTTGATCATTATGCAGAGCATTCTAAGTCATACCTGTATCTTTTGAAATTGACACATGTCATTAAGTAACGTCTCCCTGCACATCAGCCATGATCACCACAACCATGACGATGGAGCAAAGTCGCCCACCTTCTCGTCCTCCACATAGCACATTAATCACAGTGAGAGCTGCAAGAGCTCCCTTCCATGCGACGAATGTGGACAGATAGGCTTTATTACTGTCACAGCACCAGGTACCCGGATAATTGAGTCGTAACCGTTCAAAGTAGGTGAGCATCGGTATGATGCACAACAGGCTTATAATAGGAGGAAGACATGATTTTGGCGCTCTAGCCGTGCAATTTAAGTTTCTTGATGCTTTGATCAGAATGAAGATAGTAAAAGCTTTGTTGGACTTTCAGAGAATGTACGTAGGGGTTGGCAATAGTATTATACCCATCTCTTTGCCCCGAGATTACGACCACAAGGAGAAAGGAGTGCAATGAAATAGACCAGGAAGGCATTCGAAACTACCCAAAGGAGTCCGACTGGTCACCAGCAGGCAGTATGGGACAGACTTGGTCGATCACGGATAAGCTATGGGAAGACGTATGCATAAGAACGTATAGACGGAACTCCAACCTAGGCCAAGGTACACGACATGGCAGCTTAATCGCATTGTATAGGGAGGACAAACATCTGATACCCTTCAGCCAGGCACATCTCCAGGAGGCTTTTCTTGGTAGCATAGAAGGGATCTGCGAACTCATTCATACGTACAGCAAGCTCGCGTAATTTGTGGCCAAAGCCTAATCGAGAAATTAGATGTATTCACGGACAGAAAATCGCTTCAATCATTCATAGAAACGACGCCTGTGATCAGGTACCGCGGACCCTGGAGAAAGGGACGCATTTGGGGGCAGAAAGACACAGCTAACACGAGTACAAAAGGAAAAGAAGCTTCCAAATCAAGTGGAAGAATCGATCATCCGCCATCAAAAGAACAGGTCGCATGATAGCAAGGGGTAAATGCAGAAGAGGTAGAGGAAAGGGAGAGTAGCATTTAGGACATGGGCCATAGTCATAACGCTCTTCAAGTTAGTCGAGGAGAGTAGTCGAGAAGCGCCTGGCGGCAAGGTCGTGTTGTATCAGCGGCACGACTAATTGTTGACGTTTGGGAGTAGATCGCAGAGCCAAGTTGCCTAGACAGTTGTGTAGGACCAAGCTTGCGATTTCCAGAGGCCAGGCCTCAACACAAAGATAGGCTCTAAACAGGCTCGCCTATATGCTCATAAAAGTCTATAATTTCTTGGTTCTGCTCAAATCTAGCATGCAAAAGTATCCTAGGTCCAGGCTGCATGTCGGGAAGAGCCTGTTCTGACACAGACAGTTCGTCGGAGCGGCTAGCAAACGCACCTGTTCCCTAAGTTAGAAAAGGCGATAACCGTGACTTCAGGTCGTTATCGCTGGACCCGTCTGTTTGGATGGGGCTCCTTGTTTGAGTTTCAGCCGTTCGCAACATTGACAGAGGCAAGAGTAGCGCCGATGTAGTGGCGAGAAATCCATCGAGCCTGTCAATCTTGACGTGTTTGAGAGGTCTATCTTGGAGCGGACAATTTGCATTGAACCGTTCTGTGATCTCCATGGGGTTGCTCATGATGGAAGCTATGAGGAAATCTCTCTCTGAGGAAGATAACTTTTTTCCTCGCTCGAGAGAAGGTCTAGCTCTCCATCAAAATGTGAGCTCCTACAATGCTGAAGGCTACAGAGTCATGTAGTTTGTCTCTCTTCCAAGGAAGCCTCATCGGGGTGTACCCACACATCATATATACTAGTAATCTACCCCGAACGTGGTTCAACAAGTGCAGGAGATGCCCGTGAAGATGAAATCATAGGATCTTCCACTTGAAGTTCCGATAGGAGTTGATCGTATCCGCCTCTAATCATCACTATATCCCGCTGGTCTAAGGGTCGATGCCTAAGCAGCAAGTTTCTAACAGCAGGATGACCGGAATACTTGGCGCTGTGGATTGCATGCAGTTATTGAAACCTGCCCTTTCTGATAGTGTCGATGCCTTGGTTAAGAAGGAACTGGACCATGGCTAGCCTACCGTTGGCGGCTTCTGCATCCAGGCACGTTTCTCCCTCAAAAGCCGCTCGTGGAGCGTTGATATTGGCACCTCGCTCCAGGAGAAAACGAGCGAGACCAATATTGCCAGTGACCGCTGCAGCTTGGAGAGCCGTTTTCCCGCCATGATTGTTGGCCGGTACATTAACATCAGCACCATTATGAATGAGAGGATAGGCAATATCGCCGGACCTTTGGAGGGTGGCGATTTGCAGGGCAGTATACAAATTGTCCACGGCATCGCTGCCATCAGGAAAGATAGCAAGTTGAAAATAGTCGTCGGCCACAACGCTGTTTTCGGTAAACATCTGAACAATTTCACAGTTTTTGGCCGTGATTGCAGCATACAGGGGCGTAGCGAGAGCCGAGTCAACTCCGGACCGGTAATGATGGCTGCTGAAATCTGGCAAGAGCGGCCGCAAGACTGGGATTTCCAGCTTGCTCAATACGGCAGCCGCAAAGGTTGGGACGTCTGGGCAATATCCCCGGCAGATGAGCTCCTGTAAAGTCTCCCGATTCTCTGTCTTCAAGGCCATAAGCATCGGCGAAACCGTCCACCGATCCTCAACGTGCCAGCCATTCCATTCGCTTGGCACGTTTTCTGTAAGAAAACAATTCGGACTTGCAATATCATAAGGCACTGGGCCTTCACAGAATCTGAATAAGTTGATGTCCCCCACCCAGAAATCAGGTCCTGGAATGACGGCCATCGCTTTCGGATATGGCCTTTCCAATAACTCCTGTAACACGTCAAGATTGTTATAGTAAATTGCCAAAGAAATGACGCCATTTTCAATAACTGGGTCCATTTACTCTGCATTTACCGTCTTTCGCCTTCGGAGGAGCTCAAGAAGAGAGCTACTCAACCCGGTTTGTTCTATTCTCAGGCTTTGACAGAAGCTGGCAATCAAGGCACCCGAATCGTAGCTTTGGGAGAAAATCTCCAGCGCAAGAGCAGCAATATCCGCATTCGGGTTGAGCATGGACTCTTCCAACAAGCTTCTTCCTCTGGAGGAGTATTCCGGAGCTGTACTGTCCAGGCTGTGGATACTATCAATCGCAGCGAGAAGATCGTCTTTTCGTAAGTGCCAAACGCGACGGACAGCCACCTTGATGGGAGCTGGGCATTTTGACGGAGAATTTCCCTTACCATATCAGTAAACTCGCGAGAAATTGCGATTTGAAGTGCTTCGGAAAACCGATCTTGATCCCCTGGGGTTTCAATGGCTGATAGCACCCAAAGCACTGCCTTCGTGCTCCCTGTTGCAGGTGCTAGCGTCAAATACTCGACACTAATGCCATAAAGGGTTGCCCAGCAAAACGTCAACCTAATAGTCAGGTTATTCTGATCCCAAGGCTTCAATTGTCCAGGTGCTGCGATGGTGAGCCTTTCAGAAACCTCAAATATCGATATCATTGCCTCTAACACGTCTCGACATCGGCACTCGAACACGAGGCGAATATCAAGGATTCCAACAATAGCAGCGCGGTGCAATAATATCTTCGCGGCCGTTTGACATCCTACCCCCTGATCTGTGGCATGGTGCTGCGTAGCTGTAGCAAGGTGAGGATATGAGAATTGGCTCTGGAACTGGATGTCGGCTTCTTCCCGTATGCACGAATCGGGAGATGGCAGGCCATCACTAGCTGCAAACAAAAGGAGTGGGAACAGCGCGGCTCAGTAGTAACGCCATGCGTATTCTTACCACCCCTTACACAATAATAGGCAGAATTGACAAACGAAGTCAGCATCTATAAGGCGCTTCGACTCATGGACTTGCGCTCCGGGTTTCCTCTTCTCGACTCAACTTGACTTGCAATCATACAGAAGTACATAGCCTATTGCGTTTACAATGCATGGAGCCTTAGGCAACTGTTACTATAGACGTCATAGAAGTGCTCCTAGCACTCCCGCCTGCCATCATCCATATCGTGGTGATCATTCGCCGTCAAGTTCAGGTACGTCATGGAGGTTGATAGCCGAAGCTGCTACAATAGTCAACCATCTATTGTAGACTGCGCTCATGGCCTGCTGATACCTACTCCAGCAAGCCTTGGACGATGATTTCGAAAGATCCCTCGAGAGGCGACAAGACTCGCTCTCATTGAGAAGACTCAATCGTCGGTCCGCAACATGGTAGAAACACGCCCATCTTAACCACCAGTAAGAATCTGCGTCTTGCCGTGTTTTCACACTCAGTAGTAGACTTATGGGCGTTAATGATGGAATATTCAAAATAGTTGTGTGCAACTAGAGCGACGAAAAATACTTTTGGAAATTGATGTCAGATCTTCAGTTGGGAAATTAGTCGTCAGCTCGTGCACGCACTAGTGTACCAGTTGACTTGGTGCTGTGGCGCCTCTGTCGAGGGAGAATGGTTCGTACTTGGCTGAGATGGAAGTAAACTAGCTGTAGGCCTACTATTGTCACTATCGGTACCCCAATGTTTTTCATATCTCGAGCCTTTGCTGGTATATGGGAGATTCCACTAGGAGCTGGGACCTTGGACAAAATCCTCATCCCAATTAGATCGATATTTGCCAACGTGGTTAACGTGATTATTATGAATTCAGATGGCCAACATGCGTACGGTAACCTCTCTTGGATAACACGGCCGGATATATTCATTTTCTCGTTATAGGCCATTTTGCTCAATCAATACACACTTATCCTCAGGACCGGACACTCGGAGCCATCGGTCAATCCTGATCACTAAGACTAATGTTTTGCATCGTGCAAGAATTCACTATGGCAACCGAAGTCACTCGCATGCGCGGTCGCTCGTCGATCAGAAATCAGCTCCTGAGTATTTCGTATAGGGACTTAGGGGCATGTTTGGACCGAGTAAAAGATATCGATTGGTTGAATCTGTCACCGCATTCGGGGCCAACTCGTCGACACAACTAATTCCACATCATGTCTGACTCTCTGTACTATCATTTACATGCCCCGGAGCGGAAGGAGCCGAAATTAACAATACATTTCTATTGCGATACGTTCCAACCACAGTGATTACTAAATAGGAAAGTTACGTCTAAGTATTACCATATCTTGTGGCTCATTGAGAGCGGTTGTCCCAATGCGGTAATGCGGACGCATGGATCCAGAATGGTGATTCTAAAAGTCCAATCGCTCAGTCGAATATGTAAACCCACCCTTTTCACGTGGCAGCATGCTACAGAATAAGTCGTAGGAACTGATTATTCTTGCTCACATATCATTAGGTTTGCCTCGCAGACAGAGCAAAAGTGAAGAAAGGTTAGGCGAAGGAAGAACTGCTTGAGTTTGGGGGTGGACCTTGTCAATTTGTGTTGACAGTATCTTTTCAGCTTCAACCTGTCGAGAAAATATTCATCGACGGACATTAGGTTTCCAATGAATCCCACAATTTGGTAACGCTACTCCGACAAAGCTTGACATGGCTTGCCCAAGAGTGTCGGGAACGAATTCTTAGTTCCCTTCAGGGCTTGCTCATGCTAGCTACCCGCATTTGACGTTGACCTTACCGATCACATGGTATTTTGACTAAGATTTCATTCCACAGGAATGGAGGGAAGGGAAAAAGGAAAAGGCAATTGCCCTCCCATCCGCTGGCTTGATTGCACCAACCTGCTCCCAACTTTAGATAGAAGGAGAACGGGCAAAATAACTATTCTGGCCGGGGTCAGTCCTTAGTACAAAAGCGTACGGATCTTACAGTGGACGGTGCCACGTTCTCAATCACAGCCGCTCATTGGCCAAGCAATAGCTGACACTCGCGAGGTCCGCCACGCAATTTTTCAGCACCTGCATGGTGACGCATAACAATGCGCCGTCAGTGGATTACTCCTCCTTTTCCATGGACTCTACCCCCAACGTATCATCGATGCAAGCACGTGGGCAGCTACTCTTTTCGTTGGATCAGGAACGTGGCTTGGCATACGACCTGTCGGGATAAAAAGAGGACCTTGGCCAGTCGTCCGGGGAATTCTTCTTGTCCGAAATAGTGCAGCCATACTTTCCCGTGTTGACGGTCCACGCTCTCGATACTGCTTTACCATCATGAAGCCTGTTGTTTTATCCTGGTTGGCCACCGCTGTCGTTGCTACTGCTCAAGAGAGCAGCATTGGTCGGGCACTCACATTTAAAGCCGACGGAACTTTACAAATCTCCATCTTGGAAGATTTGCACTACGGCGAGGGTGAGTTCGGTTCTACGTCAACTCGAAGAACCCTAGTCTGATCACACCCAGCCCCCGGCACCTTTGGCCCTACCCAGGATGCCCTTACTACAAACACTGTGAGAGGCCTTCTCGACGCTGAAAGTGAGACCGATCTTGTTGTAATCAATGGCGACACTGTCTCCCGCGACAATCTTATGCCCAACAGCACCGAATACCTGGATCAGGCCCTTCTGCCTCTGATTGAGCGGAATCTCACCTGGGCGATGCTTTTTGGCAACCATGAGTCCAACAGCGCCCGTAATCCTGAATGGGTGTTGGAGCGGTCTCGAACATGGCCAAACTCTCGGACTCGTTCTCTTGTCGGCATCCGCGAAAGAGTCGGCTACACCAACTATTATCTCCCCGTTTACGCTGCTGACTGCCCAACTGGTTGCGGTTGCGAGCCTGAGCTGATCATCTGGTTTTTCGACTCGAGAGGAGGCTTCAAATATGACCAGTTGCACGATGACGGCCGACAAGTAGATAGGGAGAGCTGGGTAGACCCCGAGGTTGTCGATTGGTTCGTTGGCGAGCGTGAGCGGATTAACGCAAAGTTTGGCAAGATCATACCTTCTCTTTCTTTTGTCCACATTCCCGTCCATGCCTACTATGCTTTGCAAGCCGGTCCAGGCATCGACTCGCAACGCAACCCTGGTCCCAACCAGAATCTTGAGATTGGCCAGTCAGCCCGATGGTGTGCGAATGAAACCTTCAGCAGCTCCTGTGCCTACGGTGGTCTGGACATCCCATTCATGGAGGCCATCGCTTCTACGCCCGGCTTGATGGGTGTGTTTGTTGCTCATCTCCACGGCAACAGCTGGTGTTCCAAGTGGACGCCGGAAGTGTTGCCTGACTACCCGGTCCAGCCTTTAGCCGAAGGCCTGAACCTCTGCTTCGGGCAGCGCACTGGCTTTGGTGGCGCATATGAGGCCGCAAGGGGATCACGACAAGTCCTCTTACGAAAAGACAGATTAGCTGCGGGCGAGTTCGAGACGTGGGTTCGCCTCCAGACCGGCGAGGTTGTTGGCAACGTCGTCGTCAATGCAACTTATGGCGAGGACGTTTATCCTGAAGCACCTTATCGTGAATCTTTTTGCGAAGAGTGTGAGTCGATGTATTGCGAATGCTTTGAAGCGAATGCTGATGAGATTCTAGGTTTTGCTTGGGATGACTACAAGCCCAATATCCCCAACCCAGTGTAAACATTGCCACAAGACTGAGAGACGATTGCAAGTAGTCCAATGCACACATGATCGGGGTTCTAATCATTCAAAAGAACCCTGTTGGCATTGAGCTGCAGTTATTTACGTAGTGCTAGCCCATTGTTAAACTTAATACAGCATGACAGTCAATTCAGATAGTCTAGACAAAATGGCCAGGTCTAATAATGGGTGTCTGAAATGTTCCGACGGTCGTCGGTTTCGTCAGGCTTTGGCACCAGCGCATACGCTGAATCAGTTTGGCATCTCTCGACCATGGCTTTCAATTTCCCATACAATTGCCCAGCCTCTATCCTGTCCCTTGGCTCAGGATCAGCCGTTTTCACAATCAGCATTTCCTCCTGTATCATATGCAACAAGTCGTGAATGAACTGCGTGCACTTTGGGTGTCGATGCAGTTCACCGAAAAACTGAGGAGCGGCACGCTGCGGTTAGCTACTGTCGAAAAGTCCATCTGAAACGGATAAGCTCACCCGAGTAACAATAGGCTTTATTCTATAACGGCGTTCGCCGAAAGGTCTGCTCTCCGTTGTTGCCGCGCTCTCGAAAAAGGTGTCGGTTTCGATGTTGCAGTAGCCTGGATCGATCGATAGTCTCGCTTGTCTGAATTGTTCCAATAGGTTCCAGCCCCCAAGCAACCAGGTAATGAACTGAAGATAGAGGATAGCAAGTGTCCAAATATCGTAGGACCGTCCTTGAGCACTCGGTGAGTCTAGATCGCTCTCGGGCGCACGGTACGATGGTGTTGCCATGGACCGCGGGTTTCCAGTGATTGAGATTGTGTTGTGAGCGTTGAAGCCAGCTACCCCAAAATCTGCAAGCTTTAGAACACCGCTGTTTGGTTTCGGCTTGTGATTCGATGGTTCCGGAAACCAGAGGATATTAGCCTCTTTGATGTCCCCATGGTGACCGAATATGGGTTCGCTTTGTTTTGTTCCCGAGTCTCGACCGATCGACGTATACCTGTGCAGCTTCAAAATACCCTCTGCAATGCCCTTACACTGCTCAGCAACCCAGAGCACAGTCTCTTGGTCGCAAGGATCGGGGACAGGATGCTTTTTGGACCAGTACTCATTCAAGTTGCATTCCGCCCAATCGAAGAGCAGATAGTAGGTATCATGCTGCTCATAAGTCACAAGTAGCGAGATGAGATGAGGGTGGTGATCATTGCTGAACTTCTTGAGTATGTCGACCTCACGATCGAAGTCCTCTCGGGAGGCAGAACTCAGCTTCTTGAGGGCGAAACTTCCGGTAAATCCCTATTAGAATGTTCAGTCAGTCGCCAAATTCCTCCACATCAGGTCTCCACTTCATACTAACCTTTCTGTCATGAAAGTCATGATGATCCTCGTGTATATAGACTCGAGAAACTTGAGAAAACCCTCCGACGTATCTTTCGAGCGTTGCTTTGGGCCCGATGTAAGGCAGCTGGACTCTTTTCTGGAGCTTGTAGTGCCAAACCTTTTTGTGAGCCTTACGCTGGGCAAAGCAAGGTGAGAGCATTTTCCATTGCCAAGTGTAGAACGAGTCAATTTCCATCTCATCCCAACCACTGGTGATGAAGTCGATAGGGTCGTTGACATCATCACGGCGACGAAGGTCATGAAGCGCAGTCTCGCCGTCCCTTTTGACCATCACTAAGGGAAGATGCGAGTCATGTATACCGGCGTCCAAAAAGTTCAAGATCTCCTCGGTCCGCTTTAGGAGCACTAAAATGGTGAAGATCCGCCTGAGGCACTTGACCTTTTCCCTGCGATATTTGTTTGGATGCGGTTGTTGGCAGATCTGATTTACAATCTCTGCGATGAAGTCGTTGTAGTCGCCAATGGTCGTGTCCTCTGGATGAGGCCATGTCTCGCGTAGTTTCTGTTCCACGCACCGTCTAGTGATGATGGTTGTGAATACTTTGCGCGGGAAAAAGAACTCTCCCGTCTTCTTATTTTCTGACCGGGCCTTCATTAGGCTGACCTCGAGCTCGTTAGGGCGTGCTGATCTGTGCGACGCAGAGGAACGAAAGCTGCGCGTTTCTCCAACCGCCCAACCGTACACGATGTCGCTGCTGGCAGTTTCCTCGGTGCGCTTATAAGCCACTGTTGGGGTATCTCGGATGAGACGATGCTCATTGGCCTCGCCTGAACTGAGTGCCTGTGCATGTCAACAGCGAGATCCGTGCGCGAGTAAGTAGGACAACTCACCTGGACGTCATCCGTCTCATCATGGTGCTCATCATTAGGAGGGTTAGAGATAGCCTCGAACTCGGATCCCAGGAACAAAAGCTCATTCTCCGCCATGTCGCTATGGCTAGAGTGCTTCGATACGTCGAGATTCGGAGACGTTTCATAAGTGGTTGAATCTTCGGCGATCTCATAGTTCCCATATAGAATATCGCTACCTGGATCCGACATCTCATCGTCGGCACCATCGCTACCGTAGTCATGGTCATTGCTGTCGCTTTCGATGTCTGCTTTGTTCAAGTGGCTGGGGGCTACGGCTCTCTGAGGTCGGCCGTGCAAGGATTGGCTTGTCGACGACGAGTTGCAGCCATTCGAGGCTCGCGGTCGCCCTTGTCTCGCGAC
This sequence comes from Stachybotrys chlorohalonatus IBT 40285, assembly GCA_000732775.1. Lineage (NCBI taxonomy): Eukaryota > Fungi > Ascomycota > Sordariomycetes > Hypocreales > Stachybotryaceae > Stachybotrys > Stachybotrys chlorohalonatus. Next base: position 98,366 of record KL659308.1, on the reverse strand, counting down.
CACAGCTGAATCAGGCTGAAGGAAGATTGAGGGGGGTGGCGTATGCGGCATGGAGTGTCGCCTGCCGCGGGAAGGCGACTGAGCATTGGCCGGCGCGTTTACAACCATTACGATTGGATATTACGGTAGCGTGTGATTTGACGAGTACCACCATTGTTTCGCAAGGGCATTGCTTTATTATAAAGAACATGAACTGGTTCGGCCAAAGCCTTGTGAGTCTCACTTGACAATCACTCCCCTGGTCCGAATCCCCAAGGCTGGCAGTCAATTTCATGACAGGAGCATGTCGCTGGTGTCAGGCGAACCTGCATCCTACATAAAAATGCCGACACACAGCCTCGGGGTAGCGCAAATCTATAAATGCTCTGGGGCAGAGGGGCAGAGGGGCTGAGAGTACATGTAGAAGCTTCACATCCACAGTAGTATGGAGGGGGCGGCAAAATGGAAAATCCTTTGCCTTTTGCCCGCCTGTAATCCCTGGCACGCGGACCACGGGGCTGAGCTTGAGGCTGACTTGCGTGACCCAAACAGACACTCGGGTTTCGTGCATTGCCTTATGTTATGCTGGTGTACCGGTTTAAAAGGGAGGAAGGTCGCCTAAAGAACAGACGCCAGATTCAGAGCTTCCCGTGCACCTCTTTCATCATCCCGGAAGCGATTGCGTGGCCATATTGAATTGACAGACGTAAAATGATCAAGCCCCGCATCGTCCCACAACATTTTAGTAACAGTAGCTCAGCTCGAGAATCGCTATGGTAGCAGACACAGCCAGTACGACCGATGAATGGGCTGCCATGGATATTCCTTGCAAGGCCGTCCACCCCGCGAGACTAAAGTCTCTTCTGGCAACAAAATTTGGAAGGGGTCAATATGAGATATTTGTAAGCCATTTCTCGTCTTCTGGATAATTTGTATAGAACACACACTCACTGCCGGGTAGATCACCTGCAATGAATATCATATCCGGACAAGCAAGCCCCTGAAGGTGGAAGACATTGTACCACTCGGGCGCTAGACCCACAAGCACGCATGGAGAGCTGAGTCCCTGTCAGATTATGCGTGCAGATGAACCCCTCGTCGCTCTACTATTTGTTCGCGAAGGAAATAGGCTGGGTGTATGCGTTGAGGGCTTTGGCGAGTGTCTTGATGGTTTTTGTGGCTTTGATTTCCTCTTTAATTAGGATCTCGTGTCGACTATTGATCTTTTTGCATCGCACTCTCAAGTACCTGATGATCATCAGATGTGATAGGTTGCGCTGCAACGCCACAACTGTAGTGTTCATGCTTTTAGCCCCCCAACCCCCTTGCCCCTGGCACACACCGCACCGACCGATCAGCGCCAGAATGAAGCCCTTACTTTGGACAGCACTCCATCTCCTGTCCAGGCACTAGTCCTGCACACCCTACTGCTAGCTATGAGGTAGGCAAACCGCAACAAAGCATGCGATAGTCTCATTCTCAACCATCTTGACACGTTTATAGTAGCATCCTTCGCCAGGGCCACAGCCAACAACGCTCGTAGAAGTCTGTCTAGATTTTCCGCACTGATTAGTCTGCCGATCAAGCCCCCGACGTTTCTTGGCATCTTGCAGCACCAGGCTTTCAGCAGTACTGCTGGTCTTGCGAACTCTGCCACACCGGCCAACAGCGATACGACCCTGGCGCAGATCATTACTCGACTAGGGCTCTCTTTCCCACCTGTCCCGTTTCCTTTCCCCTCTTTTCCCGGGCAGGATCCTTGATGGTGTACCGGGAGGGAGGTCATACTGAAAACTACAGGAGCACTGCATAGGCGCCGAAGCTATGCCTTTTGTAGAGACCCTGTCATTCAATAATGAACCAGGTCACTCTAGGGGCTGTATCCAAACGGGCAGGTCGACATGACTGGTGTGAGCAGGGCATACCAACATGTTGGAAGAGCTGAAATTGATAACTACAGCTCATACCCGCACGATTCATAGTACCTCACACCACCATGATTTGGAGGCAGGTTTCTATAAAACAAAACTCACATTCAACTTTCCCAATGACGGACTTCAAGGAAATGATCCAGAAGGTGAAGCTTTTCGGGAGAATACGTGGCCACAAAAAGCCACTGGGAGTTGAACCCAGTCTTGAGCTGGTCGAATCCAGCCGTTACGCTACCGAGAAGAGAGAATTTGCAGACTTCTCTGGAAAACTTCTCAGAAGAGTAATAGCAGAGGATCTCGATACATCCAAGAAATTCTATCCACACGGCTGCGTTGACGAGCTGATGCCCGTTGATACTGTCGTCCGCCTTCTGAGGTTCTCTAGAACTAGCAATGAGAACATAGCAAAACTCGTCAAATTTGTTACAGATGGCCGAAACCCGGCCAAGCTGATCTTTGCGATTGCTATTCTGTCTGGCTTTCAAGGTGAAGACTTGTCCGACCTTCTGACAAGATTCATGAAGGCGGGATTTCGAGATTCCTCTTTGCCTATCACTGCCCTCAATCGCCATAGAGTTCCTTTCTTTCATCATGAAGATGCACACTGGATTGGAGTGAACTGCGTATCGTTCGAGCAGTCGCAATGGGAGTTCTTAGCACCGGTATTCACAAATGAAGGATCGAAGGTGGTTCTTGCGCCCCAAAATCCTCTACCTTTCACAAACGTCATTCGTCGTGTCGGCTCTGGAGGCTTTGGTGTCGTCCACAAGGCCACTGTCCATGAAGCGCATAGAAAGCACACAGCTTTTGAGGTAAGCGATTTGTGATTCCTTCGAATAGCATGACTGCTGATTTATTTTACAAGAACGCAGATAATGATGGCGACGTTGCACTGAAAGAAGTGAACGAGCCCGGGCTGCTTCCAGAAGACAGCAAGAAGCCCGTCGAGGGTGGAGCCCAACAAGAATCTGAAGCAAATGAGGATCTTCGAGAACTTAAGCATCCACACATTATCGAGTTCATAATGACAATACATCGGGGAGAAGATCAACGCTATCTCATGTTTCGATGGGCCAATGGCCAAGACTTGGGCAAGTACTGGGCTCAAACCCGGAACCCAAAACTCACACCGGCGTTTGTCAGGGAAGTTATCACACAAGTCCATGGCCTAACTGACGGCCTCAAACACCTTCATACTTGCGACAAAGGAAATTATCGCCATACCGACATTAAGCCGGCAAATATTTTACGTTTTGTCGATAACATTGAGGAAAGAAGACATGCCATCGGTACTTGGAAGATCAGTGACATGGGTTTGGCCAAGAAACACACGATTCGCACTAGTCTGAGGAAGGGCACCGTGGCGAGAGCTGCCACTACGAGATATCAGCCTCCAGAGGTCGGGTTCGAGCTAACAGATGAAGGCATAGGCCGTCGTTTTGATATCTGGAGTTTGGGTTGCGTCTTGTTGGAGCTCATTATCTGGCTCCTCCATGGAAGCGATACTCTAGATGAATTCAACGACAAATGGCTCGGCAAGCAACCTAACAACCGAGATTCAAATCCCTTCTACGAAAGGCAACCACGAAACTTGATCGAAGTCCACCCAGTTGTCTCTGCTATCATTAATTCGCTACTGGAAGACCAAGAGTGCCAGGGCAAAACAGCGATAGGGGATCTGCTGCGTCTCGTCAAAACTAAAATGCTTGTTGTTGGAACTCAGAAAAAGTCTGCTGAAGCCAGAAGACAATCACAAGCATCTATATCGCCTTCGCTACAGCTACCTTCGCAGCATGCTTTCAAAACTGCCTCTACGAACATTCGAGCCTACTCAGAGGAAGTATTGCAAGACCTGGATGACATCCTCTACACAGAGAGGCACGAGAGTTACTGGTTCACAGGGAGAAGTCGAACCAACCTCTCCCCTCTCCGAAACCCCCGACCAAAACAATGCGGGGACCATGAGACTAAGACACTGATCGGACAGGGAAGCCCTATAATTCAGATTACAGATGCCGAAAACGACAACAACGGACTGATAAGCCCAGGAAGCTCACTCGCTGCCCGCTCTCACGACCAAACTCATCTTGTAAGTCAATTAAGGAGGATACCCCATGTTGCCTCATAGGGAATCGCTCAATTAGACTAAGGATGGCTAACTATAGTACTGTTAGAATGTATGTCACGCTACCCTTTTCATGACTTCTGACTTCTAAAGTGAATATGTGCTTATAGGAAGTAAGTTGACTTCATATCATTCGCTTTTATTTGAGACTGACCGAATATCGTAGTACGTAAGTCCTGGCCGGGCTATTTATGCCTTTCCCTTTTTGCTGATGATAGGAATTTTCGAATGGCATAGAAAGTAAGTGTGCTTGTTCAGTATCAGTCCAGTACACCTTGAAGAGACCACTGGTTGCTAATTCTGTACAGAATGTAAGAATCTACTTCTAGCACAGAATAATGGTGATACACGCGATAGACATCTCATAGTTTCATCTTAGATTGTAGGTCATTCCCAAAGGTCTTCATGCTCTAGCTAAACTGAATAGTCACACGTACGTGCCGTCCGCAAATCTACTGAAACCTAATTTAACATTTATTTGTAGCTGAATGACCGGTGGGATTTTCCTGTCGACAACAAGTTCGCGGCCGACGTTCTGCAAGACCAAGATACAGGTCTCTTCTTTCCCCCGGGCTCAGAGACACTGCAGCTGTGTGGAACGTGCAGGGCGCTGAACTTCACTGCACCTTTCTTCAGCATATCAGACAACTGGTCTGATTTAGAAAGCAACCGGAAGACCTGTGGCTTTTGCAACATGCGCTGGGATCTCTGTCAGACGGTTGATAGAACTACCACTCCGATACTCAGATTTGAGCGCGAAGGCTCGGTCCTGAAACTCAACGGAAGCTATCCACCAGTTCTGGCGATTACCCGAGGCCTTGGTAGGCTTAACTTTTGCATAATCTGAAGCGTTATGTTAACCCTGCCGCTCGAACAGGCCAAACCGGTCCAGATGATTACCGCATCCAAATAGGCTTCCCTCGCCTACCCACGCCTTCCAGCAATTTATCCTTCCACATCATCAGACAATGGTTGCAAGTCTGCGATGACAACCATCCGCAATGCCGACCACTTCATAAGCTTGGTCTGCCCACACGACTTGTCGACGTCGGGTTTTCTCAAAGCGATAGCATACGGGTCTACGAAACTCAACCCGGAGATACCATGCAGTATATCGCGCTCTCCCACCCCTGGGGAAAACCTCCCCATTTCAGATCCCTTGTTTCCAATATTGAGCAGTTCAAAAAGAATATTGACTTTCATGAATTGCCAGCAACTTTTCAGGATGCGGTGGTAGTTACACGCCAGCTGGACCAGCGTTATATCTGGATCGACTCGCTATGTATCATCCAAGGTCAAGGTGGCGATTTTGACCAGGAGTCTGCAAAGATGGAGACCGTCTTCAGCTCGGCTTACTATGTTCTTGCCGCCAGTACTGCAACACAACAGCGCGACGGCTTTCTGAAGAGAAACCACGATCGCGAATTTCTCACCTTTGCACGAGAAGGAGCATCTCCCCTTTACATCTGTCGTTTTACAGATGACTTTGGTCGTGACGTTCTTGACTCGTACTTGAGTCATCGTGGGTGGGTATTCCAAGAACGAGCATTGGCGCGGAGGACAGTCTACTATACTCGGACCCAGATCTACTGGGAGTGCGGCGACGGCGTACGCTGTCAGAGTTTGGCTAAGATGACCAAGTAAGTTCTCCTGTCTATATATTCATGCTTTGTTTTCTACATTACTTCACTTGTATTAGAGCTCCCAACTAACCACAATCCTGAAACCCAGCACGCTTTCTTCATTCTTGGGTGATCCAAACTTCCCGTCCAAGCTTTCAGATGGCAGTTCTCGTCGTGGAGAGAAGATTCTCTTTTATGAAGATTTATATCGTCAATACTCTCGACTAGATTTTACTCGGAAAACAGATCGAGCCATTGCTATTCTTGGCATCGAGGAGCGGCTGATTCGTGACTTAGGAGCACGAGGTGGCTTCGGTGTATTTGATGATGGACGCAGCCTCCTACAACATGGCTTACTCTGGAAGCGAGGCATGGAGTTTACTACCCTCACAAAGGTCGGTTACGATCCCAGTCGAATCGTCCCAAGCTGGTCTTGGATGGCCTACAAAGAGGGTATAGACTTCCTGGACCTACCACTCGGTGACGTCAAGTGGCTTCCTCACGAAATCATCAGTCCTTGGGCAGATCCGCCGACGAATGGAAGCATAGTGAAAGGGCCTAGAGATGTGGCACGACGCATGCGTGAGATCAGCATTCGGGCAAGAGAGTTTCAAGCCAAAGGAGAGGTGAAGAATGGCGATGAGCGGAGCATATTCTATGACTCTCCCGATCCAAACGCACCCGACGATGAGGACTTGAGATGCGTGCTTATGGGTAGGATCAAAAATCCCAGCAAGCTGGACAAGGAGTTGGTCCACTGCGTGTTGTTTGTGAGGCCGCAGGCACGGCAGACACAATCCGGTACAGAGATCTACGAGAGAGTTGGAGTTGGATTTCTATCCGGAAAGTTCATTGATTTGGACTCTCCCGGAGCCTTGGTCAGGCTGCAATAGACTGTAGTCAATTTCATGTTGCTTCAAGTATGTTTCACGTGGGAGTGGGTTTGGCTAGGCAATGTCCTTGCTTTCCTCAAGATTGTATGTTTCAATTTACCATTTCTGTGACTCATGCATGTGCGTTCCCAGTAACCCAAGACAAGGGTATGTTCTATCAGATCATTAACAGCTTTGCACAATACTTTCAAGAGGCGAGAGGTTAGAAGTGCCGGAGGGTAGATTTGATGATTTAGATGGCTGGGAGCTTCGTTGACTGGACGATTAACGGATTCGATAAAGCCCACCTCGATATCATTATAGTCCGAAGGGCAGTCAAGACTAGCCCATGTCTTACAATTTCCTGTTTCTGGACTAAGCAGCAGAATAGAAGAAAGGATCGCAGACGACTTCTTCAACTACCAGCCATGTTAAAACCACGTCGCGGTCATCTTTCAGATGAGCCAGTATATTCTTGTTTTAGACAGTCGTGGTAAAGGCTGTCAAATTCAAGTTAACTGCCAATAGCAACGGAAGTGGCAATTCACCAGTAGGCTCAACCCCAAAGCGTCTACCTCTCGTCGGCGTGTCGGCAAAGGGCTTCCTCAAAGCATCGAGCACCTTGCCTCCGCGCCTGATGATTTTTATTGAACCTAATAAATGCATTACCATATGTCAAACCCATAGTACCATGGTATCCGTAAGAAATTTTGGCATTAATTCCTCACTGGTCCTTCAGCGGACTACTGCTAGTCCCCCTGTACGTTCTATAAGCCTTGACTCTTTCGCCCACGGTGCTAGCTACACCTTCTAGTCGGTCATTTTCAGGCTTGCAAACAAATAAATCAAATCAAATCGAGTCTCCAATTTGATTTGATTTGGGTACAAAAATATTGGATTTGATTTGATTTGATTTGATTTGGGTCCATTTGGATCTATTTGGATATTTGGATAATCCTACTCTTCTCCCAAGATGAAATACATTGAGCTGCCCTAATAATATCCGCTTGGAGCCGACCTCTTTGAGCTATAACCATTTGTCCTGCAAGGCTGAAAATTCGCTCTGGCTCAGAAGACATCACGGGAATTAAGAAGAGATCAATGGCCATTCGCGACAGACGTGGATACTGCCATCTTCGGAGAAGCCAATACTGAATCGGATCATCTACCAAACAATCACCTGGATCGGTAATGACCAGCCACTCTGCGTACTCATCGCGCATAGCTGACGGTAAAGGTGCAGGCTGAGTGCTGAGCTTCCTGATTGAGGCCATAAAGTCATCCAGGTCGGTTGTCTTCCTTGTGAGAGTGGGTTGCTCAGGTATCGCATCCTGCTCGATAGGGAGGTTTCGATACTCTTCCTACAGCTCTTATATAGCTGCCTTTCCTCTCACTAGCCAATCCGGATGATCAGCCCATTGCAACTCGATGGTTGACCAGCGAAAGGCAGGGTGAAGACAAGGGCTACAAGATATGCAGGGCTATCTTCGGTGAGGGTGTAGTATTGGTCCAGCTTCATCCAGCCGAGGTTACAACTAATCCACAGGTGTGGTTCTTCGTCTCGCTCATGTTGTACCTTAGACTCTTCCAGATGCTTCAAAAGCCACTCCATTATTAACAAAACCTCCTAGATCACACCGAATTTACCTAACCTTATAAGCACAAGCTAGGTATTAGAAATTTAGATCCAGCTCACCTTCCTTGGGTCGGCCTTCTAGGCGCTTGGTAGCTATCTTTAATAGCTTCAATATAGCCAGATACTTGGCAATCACTGACCAGTCCTCAGCGGTCATCTTATCATCAACAATTGCAGGCTTCCTTCGGCTCTTCTTGGGCATTGGCTTTGTCCTGTTTTAAGTCCTCCTGGCCATATAGTGGTTCCATTCCATAACTTCTGCCTGGACCAAAGAATCAAGTGCATTTCGAAGCTGGTAGCCTCGCTCCATCATTGCTTCAGACGAGTTCCAGCGGGTAGCGTTATCTGTGATGACATTATAGGTTGTTTTGTCTTCAAGGTTCAAGGCCGTGTTCTCAATTAGCTGGAGCTTGTGGAGCTTCTCAATGTGCTGGCCAGATCTTTGTACCCAGTGAACAATATTATATAGCTTGCCAATTGGGCCCTTCGACATCCAGAGCCTTATCTCATCCTGGACCTCTTTGTCAGCTTGGCAGTCCTCTTCGAAGGCGTTGGCATCCATGCCGAAAAGAATGGATCAGGCGATGAGGTTGATAATGTGCCCACAACAACGAAGCCGCTGGTACTGTTTGTTAAAGCCAAACTCAATACTTAGGTCTTCAAGGCACATGCCATTGCTCTCCGCATTATCTATAACAAAGTACCCAATGCGATCCTCAAACCCATATTCGTGGATTACTTCACTAACACGATCTGCAAGGTTCTTGCCACTGTGATGACCCTCGATCCATGGCAAGCCTAGAAGGAATGTATGGAACTTCCCTTCATCATCTAGGAAGTGCACAGTAAGGCCAAGAAGGGAGGTAAACTTGCAAGAGGATCACATATCAAAGGAGATATTAATGCAACTAAGTGAGCGACCGAGTAGCTTAATCATGACGCCCTTATGACGATTAAAGGACCATACAATCCATTCACGGATTGTGGTATGGGTAAGGAGGCTTCCTGACTTAATAATAGCGCTGTTTACGTACCCTATGAGCTTGCGGAAGTACGGACTCTCAAGCTTATTAAATGGAATATTATCGCAGGCCACCTAGCATATAAGCAGATGCTAAAAGCGAACAAAATCAAATGACGCTATAAATACGTTTATTATAGCTTGATCTTTCCGTTGATGAGAGTCTAGATCAGCCATGTCGAAGAGGGTGTGTTGTTTCTTCCTCTGCGGTGACATGGGCCCGTCTCGATTGATGCGGTAGATATCTTCCATATGACCGTTTGCTTGGCTTATAGATGCAGCATCATATATATAAGTGATCGTAGTCTTCTTCTGGTGATACTCTTTGCAGAGCCAGAATCGGCAACCGGAACCGTTTTTCTCTATATCGAATCCATGCTCCTATACCCATCCCGTCCGCGGCCTTCATCTTCATTTGCGGATGCAATACCCTGAAAGGCGATTCCAATCGATACCTTTGTAGCTAGTATAGTTAACCGAAGAGGAAGTGTCTATAGTTACCTCTCTATTGGTATCGGATGGATTGAAGTCTATTAGGGCCTTGAGGTCATTAGGAGTGGTCGAAGGAGCGGTCGAAGGCACCATTAGTATGCGATCGGCATTCGTAGATGGAGCCATTTGGAGCAGTAGTAGTATGAATAGCTAAGGTTGAGAAGTTCAGGAGGCTATACTTCGAGGCATACGAGCACCGTTGATATCTCGGCACGAAGTGCTTAACCGTTTTCTCCTGACTTGAACACGATGCTGCAGCGAGCAGCATCAGCCATGGCAGTTAAATGATGAGGGGCGAGCTCTTATCAAATTGGATAGGATCCCAGGCTGAAGTGGGGCTGACATTGGCCCCAATACG
>KL659308.1:73048-88274 GCA_000732775.1 Stachybotrys chlorohalonatus IBT 40285 | reverse complement strand
ATTTGATTTGATTTGGTTGCGATTTATTTGTTTGCAACCCTGGTCATTTTCAGTCCGCAGCTGAGCATGCAGCTCTGCCGACGATTCGAGAGTTCCCAAAAGAACTACTTTCAATATCTGATAGAACAAGCGCAGAAAAGAGACTGAAAGAGGCTCCAGGCCAAGAGCACTGTTTTCTGTCTGGACAAATTCAAGATCAGCAAGCCAGAATTCCAAAGAGTCCAACAGAGACGCTCTCTCGGGCAGTAGTAGGAAAGCAGTCTTCTCTGATTCGACATGCGACACTTTATTGAGAAACGCAATCGTCGATGTCGCGATCCTTGTAAGCTCGGTCCGCATGTCGGGCGCGATCGTTCGAAAGTGCCAGGATTTCGCAGGCTGCTGATATGGTGAGGTCACATTTGCAGACGCAATCGCCCCAGTCGTGTTTTTCGATGGTGTATCGGCAAATTTGCAAGGGACAGCAAACAGCTTGATAATGAAAACATCTAGGAAGGGTAGCTGGTTATGTTGTGAAAGCACTAACTTCTGCGAGGCAGTAAGGATCGGCCTTGCACGATGTTCGCGCATGATTCTGAAGCCTTGAATGATGTGTTGGACCATAGCAACGTAGTTTCCCCTTATTTGCTCGATGCTAATGAAGATCTGGCAGCAAAATAACGCCAGCTTCAACGCGTCGGACCCTGGACATGACAGGTGGGATGCGAGACCTGCCAAAGCCATACAGTATTGCTGCAGGCCATAAACATAATTTGGAGTCTGCAGCGTTAGAAGTGCTGAAGCATCTCCAGACGCCTCGAGGCCTTCCCGAAGAGCTCTTAGAGACGAAACTGCGTGCCATATCGGCGGATTGGTTAAGCTGGCTTGGAGGATACGCTTGGCTTCTCCATCACAGTCCAGCTTGACGTTGAAGATGGTCTTGGTTGAGAAGGAACGGTTGAGCAGGTCGATATCTTTTGGAGTGATTTCAGTCAAGGTGGGCAGCGCGGGTGTGCTGCTAGTCTCGGTCTTATTCGTATGGTGACTGATGAACGGTCTGAGGGGGAAATCGTAGCCGTCGCAAGTGCGACCAGTGCCAACACATCTGCGGCAAAATGGCTTGTGCTCGTCGCACTTAATCTTCCGAGTCCTTGTGCAGTGTAAGTTCTAATGTACAGGTGACATAGGTATAGACTGGCAGGCGATGGGCGTCGAAACTGACCTGCAGGTTGCACAACCCGTCTTCACCTTGGGTCTGCTTTGGAGATTCCGTTTGCGAATAACTATGCATCCGGCCATGGCTCCACTCAGTCTTATCACAGAGAAACTACAAGTGAAATGGGCTTCCGTATCCAGCCAGGAATCCAAGTAGGCGAACCAAGTGATTCGTCGTGAGGATCAAGAGACAAGCGAGGCGGTGTTGATTCGTATCAAATTGTGTTGTCAAGGACCTGGCGCCAGCGCTAGCTGCAATAGGTTGTGAGAGCGACCCAACCAATCATAAGGCCTCTCAGCGCTTACCAACCCCTTCCACAGTCAGTCCAAATAATAGATCCCTGGCATATCCCTGCAACAGACACCACCGTCATGGCGTCGCTCCGGGGCCGAACTCCTCAATCAACGTGTATATAAAGCCCCTAATATTTGACTCAATGCGTTTCCTTCTTCTCTCGGGATTATTTCAGTAACATGTCAAAAGTCATCACTAACAGTACTGTGATTCTGTCAAAACTACTGCACAGCTCGAAAATGCCGGCCTTCACTCTCTATGGCTTCCACGGTTCGACTAACAGCGATCGTGTCCGCCTAACACTCGCTGAAGGCGGCTTCACAGACTACGAGCTCGTCCTCGTCAATCTTCATAAAGGAGAACAGAAGGTGAGTGACATATTCCCCTTTGCACGAAAATACGGGGCATTGTCGCGTAACCAAGCGTTACATCGCTGACACGGCTGCACCCAGTCCGAAGAAAGCCTCAAACGAAACCCCTGGGGAAGGATCCCTGTTATCACTTTCCCGAGGGGTTCACGCTCTACGAGAGCCGCGCAATTTGCAAGTATCTTGCGAAGAAGTACTCCTTCCCACTTCTGCCTCCGGACTCCGATGTCGAGGCTGTGGCGCTCTTTGATCAGGCGCAATCAACGGAAACACTTTACTTCGCCGAGCCTGCCGGTAAAATCGCCTTTGAGAAGTTCGTCAAAAGATTTTTGGGGCTCCCTTGTAATGATGCTGTGGTCTCAGATGCCGTGCGGTCAATCGAGGTGTTTTTCGATGTGGCAGAACGTCTCTTGCAACAAAATGAATACATGGCTGGGAATAACCTCACCCTCGTGGACATCTACTACATTCCTCTGATTCAAAGGTTGTTTGCGTGCGGATACGGAGACTTCATCCTTGGTCGTGAAGCGGTCAGTGCTTGGTGGGACCGCTGCGTGAACAGGCCGGCTATCCGGAGAATTTTGGCCGCCAACAAGGAGACTACAGCTGCTACTAAGAACTAGGATAGAAACAATTTTAGACCTTCACACCATAAGTGACTAAAAATGATGGCAGGAAGCAAGTGACGAGTCTATTAACACTCTACTAGATGGCATATTGAAGAATTGTTTGAGAACCCCCAAACAATGTTTAAATGTCAGAAAGAACTACCTTAATTTCAGAGTTGAACCCATTAGATCAGTAGCGGTCAGCCGGATGACTGGCGCTAGACTCATCGGTAAGCGGGTAACTCGACTATTGATTAAAATATTGTTGACCACAATGTGCAATGCTTTGGTACTTTACATTTGTATATTGAAGGCTTTTATATACTAGAGCCTTGCTCTTCATGCAAACCAAATTCCGTGACAATTGTAGAATAGTTGGGAGGCTGAGAAAATGGAGCTGCCTTCGGTTTTCCAAGACAGAAACATACCTTTGGATTGGTTTTAGCTACTAACTCGTCTCAACATCTAATGCCTACAAGAAAAAAAGACATTTTGTCCGCAGCGGGAGAAGCCCATACGTCCTCCTTTTTACACGACGCAAGCGCGAAGCATTTTCTTAACGTCCTCGATAGTTTTGCCCTTTACACCCAGCAGTTCATTGTCCAAGGTAGCAAAGGCGCCACCGCAATCCGGATCCAGGAGACCACAATACAAATAGGGAACCAAGGTTTGATCATCAAGCTTGCCATCGGACACCCTTTGGTCAGCCTCCGCCGTCAAATCATCAAGCTTAACCACGGTGGCCTCCCATGGTTTGGACGGTGCGACCTGCTTCGCAAGGTCGAACACTAATGCCTGTGACAGCTTGATGTCTTCAATGTACACCGGACGGTTCTTTGTCTCGTTTAGATGAATTAGAACTCCCTCGATGGCGTCGGCAACGCTCGATAGCGTAGTGGCGCTGAAGGCGGGCTTTCCGGCGTCAATCAAAACTGGCTTGTAGTCCGAGATGCGAAGGATGAAGTCGTGCTCAAGGCCCCAGTCGAGGAAGGCGCCTGTGTGCATAAAAGTGTAGGTCAGTTCGCATGTTTTAGACTTCTCGATGATGTACTCCCGGATCTTGACGTGGGTCTTGTACGCTGGCAAAGACTGCACTTTAGCATTTTCGAGGTCCGCCCCATACTCAGCGGGCAAGAATCGGTGAACACCAGCTGCTATGCAGGCATCGACTAGGTGTCGTTGTTGGTCGGCCTGCCATACTCCAAGGGTAGAAACAACAGCGTCTTGTCCATGAAGGGCCTCTGTCAGGACATCGGGCGAGTCCAAGGCTGCATCTACAACATGCACCTCGTTTGGAAAGGTTTTAGTTGAGGAGGGTCGACGAATGACCTGGACTTTGAATCGATCTGACTGCAGAAGCTTCTCGAGAACCCGCGAGCCAAGGCTTCCAGAAGCGCCGACAATAGTAACGTTGAGAGGGCTCGCCATATTGGATAAACTGAGAGGTGCTAGTGAGAATGTTTTGGTACTGGTAATTGTCAACTGCATTAAAAATGACTGGATTGGAAGGCAAGAATCTCTGGAAGGATACGAGCTGCCCTTTTATATCTCAACACTCACCATGCTTCTGAAAAGTGCTGTATTGCATCACCATTCATGAGCAGCTTCGGGTTCTTTCTTGGTCAGCCAACACACTAATACCAGTAACCAGGGTCCGCATCCGATGGGTTTACATTGGGTTTCTGATGGGTATCCGACATAGATCCGATGGGCGGATCCGATGGGATGGTCTGCAATGGTCTGCTGCTTTACTAATGACCATCGAAATGTGGGGTTGGGAGTGCGACCGCAAACCTGGACACGACATATTTGTCACCTTTTTTGCTTGAAAGGCCTAGTGGTTGTCTGTCTCCAGACTCTTTGTGATGACTTCGGCCGGCGATTCTCTCGATGCGCAGCGACGGCATGCTTGTCATTGTGGTAAAGCGTTCATTCGGAAAGAGCACTTGCGCAGACACCAAGTCAGCCACAAGCGGTGTGATTTTGTCTGCCCCATTTGCCAACACACGTTCACACGAGGGTTCGTTATGCCTCTCTCATCATCGTCCCGGCTGACACTAAGTCATGCTGAACCAGGGATGTGCTAAGCCGTCACATCGCTCTTCACGATGGGGACGCGCTCGGACAAAGGAATCCAATGGCCTGCGACGCCTGTCGTAAAAGCAAACTTCGGTGTAGCGGTGGCAAGAGATGCCGAAATTGCGCCAAGAGAAATGCAGTCTGCAAATATAGCAGAAATGTTATCGCCAAAGAGATTCTGGGGTCGAACGTGGACAAGGTGGACGATTCCTTAAAAACGTCAAGGGATGCGGCAGCTCTCGAAACGCATGCGGAAAAGACCACACCTAATTCCGACGCGGAGCCAACGACCAGCAAAGCGGAACAGGACATTTCCAACCTCGCAGGCCTGAGGATCACTCGCGACTATCTCAACGCAGCCCAGCCAGACTCGATTCTTCGTCAGGAGTCATGGCTCCCCGACACCTTCAGACCGTGGCTGTCTACATGTCTCAAACGGTATTTCGGTCGTTTCCATGAACGGTGGCCGGTTATCCATGCCCCCATATTCAATGAGAATGCAGAGACCGCCCTGATAGTTGGAACGCTTGCCATCATCGGTTCTTGGCAAGACAGCACCTCCGAATCCAAGAAACTAGCACTTGAAATTCACAAACTTATCTTGCAAAAGGTTATGGAGGACATGGTACGAGACAATACCATTACGGTGGCGTGTCTTTGACTGACAATATGTAGGAACCCTATTTGCACCCAGACAATCAGATGGATTGGCCTTACAAGCTGTACCAAGTTTCCATTCTGAATATCATCTTCGCTGTCGAAACAAGCGTACGTGCTTTGTGATTTTATGCAATCTTGTTCGAGTGGCTGACGTTGCCGGAAGTTTTCAAGTCCGCTTCCTGATGCCAGAAGACTTCTAGATCGCGTTGTTGCTTCGTTTCGAATGAAAGAAATCATGACTTATTGTGCCGTTGAAAGACACCAGCAGATAAAATTTCCTAACACTGATCTTCCTTGGCTCCGGATAGGTCAAGAACGATGGAAACGGTTAGTCATTGTCTCACTTTGTTGAGCGGATGTGTGAGTCAATCACTAAAATCGCCTTAGGCTCGTTGACTCGCTTTTCAAGGTTGATGCTTACATGTCCTTTGTGACTCGCCAAGACGCCTTTCTCAACATTGAGGAAATAGACATCGGCATTCCTTCCACATTCGCTATATGGAACGCTCATGTATACATGGCCTTCTATGAGCGCCTTGAAACGGAACCGAGAGATCGCCAGGAGCGAACATTACGCGACGTGGCAAGCAATCCGCCAATAGTTGCTCCCTCTGGCGTTTTGCTGGAAGATATGCAGCTAGGACTGTTTGCTCTTGCTGGTAAGATAAAATATGCTCAGCAAAGCGATGACGTAGAAGGAGACTCAAGTTTTCGACGACAACTACCTTCACTCTTCAACCAGCTCAAGTACTGGAAGTCTCACATAGACTTGGTTGGCGATATTCTGGCTCAAGCTAGTTTCGATCGCGCATCCGCAGGTTTTCTTGTTCGGGCATATGCCGGCCGTGAAGTCTCACCAGACGATTCAGAGAGCATAATCATGGGGCGCATACGTTCTTTGCGCTACAGGACAGTGATGCTTTATCACCTACTCAGCATCCAATTGCACTTCAAGATCGGGATTTACTCCCTGGACTGGCCCGCTCTTGTGCAACTCGCATCAGTTGGAGGCACTGTGCCAGATTCGAAGACATGGCTGGCCTCTAACCACACCCAGGCCGCTTTGAGGCATTCATTGGCAGTTCTTTATGAACATGTGACAATGTTGGAACCATTATCTCTCCAGGCGGACAGTCTAGACCCTCTTGCCTGTCTAGCGCTATCAATCGCTAGAAATATGATCAAAAGCTGGTTTGCCTGCTCTGGCAGTCTTCATACCGCGCACCACCTGGAAGTGTAAGATCTTCTGCTAGCTGGAACGGGCTATTCATGTCAATGGGAACCAGCGGAACACGATGTGTCTCGGGTCTGTTGAGCAAACCATTATGTCCTCATTGACTGGGCATGTCGTGCGGATAGGCTTTCGGTATCTTGAGTAATAGTGGAAGGTTCAGAGACTCTCTTGTTTTCTAAGCCACCGGCACATAATAGGAACCATTGTGAGAGTCCCAACCGAGAAAGCGACGATCAATCGTAGCGAAGCAGTCTTCAAATTGTCTGAGTTTGAAAAATCAGACGTGGGTTTTTGATCTAACAAATATAGCGAGCCAAGGTCGTGGGAAATAACTAAAAGAAAAAGATGTATCGTCTATTGTGCGTCTAAGAATGCCTGTTATCATGCCTGTGTTGAGATAAACATGTTATAAACAAAAATGCTTGCTCCAGAAATTTACCCTCAACATCACTTCTTCTCAAACCTGGGTAGGGTATGTCTACTCCTTGGAGACGGCTTCTCCTTCTCTTTCTTTTCTTCACCTGCAGGTTGTTGCAGAAACATGACCCAGACCAACCAAATGAGTAATACAAAAAAGGCCAGCGAGAGCATAGTGATCCCGTAAGTCACTGCTTGCCAGGGCCTGTTCTTGTCGTGGCTGATGTCGCTGGAAAGTCGTTTAGAAAGTATGGTCTTTTGCATTGGCTCTGTTAGTGAAGGTATATAATTTAAGTATTTGAAGAAGTATCATACCGCTTTAAGTGCTACTGGGAGAAATATCATTGTGATAAGAGCAGCACCGGTAACAGATGTGGTCTCTTGCCAGCTCAGCTTAGCAAGGATCTGGTTGGACTGTTGACTCTTCCGCTCGGCAGCTGTCTGAATGCTTTGCAGGGCGGTGCTGGCGTTATCTAGCCAGCTTGCTCGTTGTGTCTCGATGGTGGTTAGCTTGGCTTTCAAGCAACTGGTCCAGTAGTTGATTGCATAGCGTGATTCTGTGTTATCGCTCGTCGTAGGGAATGCGCAGTCGTCGAATAGCCGGGTCTCCTTGTTCAGTTGTTCTAGAGAT
Organism: Stachybotrys chlorohalonatus IBT 40285; assembly: GCA_000732775.1. Lineage (NCBI taxonomy): Eukaryota > Fungi > Ascomycota > Sordariomycetes > Hypocreales > Stachybotryaceae > Stachybotrys > Stachybotrys chlorohalonatus. The sequence goes on along the minus strand of KL659308.1, from coordinate 80,788 downwards.
CGAGACATGCACTGAATAGCAGTGATGTCTTCAGTGATATCGACGTACGCCGCCACAGCGTCCGAAGCCAGCATGGACAGGTCGTCTGAATCAGAACTGGTCGAACTTGGAAGATCCTGGTACTGATAGCTGATGGTCTTGAGGATTCCGTCGATTTGTGTTTGTGATTTCGATCCATTATCCATGTCTGAGATAGCCAAATCGGTGAACAGCAAGGAGAATGCAAGGGGGTGCGATAGCAGGGCGGGTATTCGTATTGGGGTCTCAAGTGCCTCCAATAGGTCACTATTTAGGCCTTGGACTAAAGACTTCAGGTGCCTTATACTTTCGGGCAGAACAACGGCGATAGTTGATGCTGTACTCGAGAAGTATTTTGCCGACGAATGACCCATCCAGCCAGGAATATCCATGTCGTAGGCTAGTGTTACTGGGTATGGCTTCGTTTCGCGATATAGCCACTGCGATTTTCTGAAAGCCGTCGAACCATAGCCATGCTTTGGCTGCGACGCTCGTAACGACCCAATCCTGGTGCTGAATATCATGAACATGTCATGTGTCGGACATATCAAGAGCTGCAGAGATCCGCGGCTAGGCGGTGAGGAATGCCGAGATGCGGCGGTAGCATTTGTGAACCACTCGTAGAGGGCCTGATGTGTCTTCCAGGGCTGATAGAACAGACTGGTGGGGGTATCCGCGCTATCGGGCAAGGCTGTCAGGACCAGGCTCGTAGCAAATGCAGTTTTGATCTCTTGAAAATGTCTCGGTTCATCGTCAGAATAGCGTATCCACCCCTGTTGAGTAGCGGTGTAAGGCGAAGATTCGACAGAGGTTCGACAGAGAGACTGATTTTCAACCTCCATGACTGCAAACGATGACCAAATATAAAGGGAGAAAAAGACCAGTCGGTTCCAGGATGCACGGAGTAACGAGATGTAGTGAGAACTAAGCGCTCGTGGGAATCGGCTGCAAGAGGAATTGATGTGTTTGGTGCGGGGAGTTTGTGCGGTGAAGAAAGCCGCCGTTCAAAAGGGGTTAGGCTGCCATCAGGCCGAATTCGAGACTGAACTGGGCGGACGAGTCTCCAGCCACCTGCATTTACTGTGGGAAATTCATCAAGAGTCCCTCTTGGCTGTGGAGAATATCGAATCCAATCACGCGACTCACTCTGATCTTTTAACAAGTTGTCCGTCTCCAACCGTCAATGAGGTGGCACGATCGGTCGGCTCTGAGCAAGCCGCTGGTATGTCGAATCACCAGGGTCATCGGGGAGTTTTGGAATCTTTGCTCTATTTCTGAGATAGGTTACCTGACCAGCCGCTGCTAAGAAAATAAATACTTTGTTAAAGGTCACATAGACAACAGCCCGGGTTTACGCCATTGTATCCCGTTTCAAACCGAGCTTGGCTGAGCCCAAGTCGAGCCCAACAGATCCATCGTCGAAAAATATCCTGCCCACGCAACACTGGCTTCGTGAGTTAGAATCTGCATAGAGTTTCGGAACCCTTAAACTCTGCATATCTCAAATCATTTCCGTCCTTCGTAGACATTGCCAGAGCACTCGTATCCTTCCTTTGCGGCAACCGCCGTTCCCTCGAGTCGTTGGTAGAGGGGTTCCAAAAATGAAGCGGAAACTAGTCGTCACCTTGTGCTGAAGTATCTTCCCGTCGCCCAGGGATGGCTTAGGGCTGGCCAGACCCATTATGCACATATCTTAAAGAGCGGGACATTGATTCTATCTGAATATATTTTCTACCGCCATCTCTTTTTTCATCTGTTGCATAAACCAGCAAGGCGAGTATCAGTGCCGAACAACACAATTTGGGCTTTGCCACAATAGGGTAATTCTTCAGATAAGGCCCTTGAGCAGTCTTGTCTCTTTAAAAAAAGGCTTTCCTTTCATTCCGACGGCTTCGCAATCTGCACAACGAGCCTTCCTTTAAAGGACTCCTCCTGGTATGTGTCTACAACGCTGGCGACATCCGCAAACGGAATCTTTGTGACATGAGATCTGATCCCATGATCATCAACTATTTTCATCATCTGCTCTGCCGAGTCAACGCTAGACACGTAGCTTCCTTTAATAGTCAACTCGCGGAACACGAGAGTGCTGGGGTCAAAGCGCCATTTCTCTGGAGGCAAGCCAAGAGCCACCATTGTTCCGCCGGCGCGTAGGAGTCCAAGCGTCCACTCATTGGCTTCCAGGGAATCCGTACAGACAACGGCAGCGGCAAGGCCTTCACCGCGGGTTGATTCGTAAATCTCTTTTGACGCGTCCACTTGCTTGCTCGAATCAACGATGACATCAGGTCCAAGGTTCCCCGGGATCTCTTTTGTCAATTCCAGTGCGACTTTCTTGTTGTCGATGGCGATGGTGTGGAAACCCAATGCTCTACAGAACTGGATACCGAGATATCCCAGCCCACCAGTGCCAACTATAGCCACAGCGTCACCGGACTGCAGGTCGGCTATTGCCTTTTCAAGAGCTCCCCAGATTGTCACCTTGAATAACCTTCGTCAGTTCTTAATCTTTGCCGTAAAGGGGGCACTACATACTCCAGCACACATCAACGGCGCTGCTTGATCGAATGGAAGAGAGTCTGGTAGAGCAAGCGTTGTGGCAGCATCTGCCACCATGTACTCAGCAAAGCAGCCGTTGTTCATGAACCCCGCAGTCTCTCGGTTCTCACAGAACCTGGGGTCCAACTTGCCACGCCGACGCAAGAGCAAGGCACAGCTCGGACAGGTGCCACAAGCATTCTTGACGTTGAGTGCGCCCACACGGTCACCGATTTTCCAACTCCCAGCAGACTTTGAGCCAACCTGGACAACTATGCCAGCGCCTTCGTGGGAGGGAATCAAAGGGTACACGGCAGGGCATTCGCCAGTGATGACCTGCAAGTCCGAGTGGCAGAAGCCGGCTGCATGAACCTTGACAAGAAGCTCGTTTTCTCGGATCTGGGGGACGTCTGTCTCAACAAGATGATATGGTCGGTTGCGCTGGATGATTGGTCAGCGTGGTGAATCAACCCCGTGCAGGTAGCATACCGCTTGCAATTGAGCTGCCTTCATTGTCCCGTCAATATTTTGCTATGTGAAATTCCGACACCAAATTCGGCGGAAACTGAATTCTTCCGTTCAAGAACGCGTCGTCAACTATGCTTTTAATTCAAGCAAGATGGTGTCAAAGTAACGTCATGATTATGCGTGTTACTACCCTAGACATGCAGCGAATTGTCCTGACAATCCACTTTCTCGCTCCCTAGTACTACGGCCCTTTTCCAGCCTGCCCAACGATTGTCATGCATCAAACAGGGGAGCAACGGATCTCTTCAAGCAGAAACATATTCTTTCTTCCGCTCACTCCCACATTGGCCATGGAAACTGCCACGGTAATGCAACTCCTGACCTCTTGCATGGGGATTGTTTGTGAATGAGTCCGGTCTTTGGAATATTTTCACTTGCACAAGGCAAATATGTTTTTTACCGGCCCAACAGGAACTCTGCTTACAATAATCTAGACACATGCTATAGGCTTGTGGTCAGCTTGGGGAAGATGTCCTTGGATGGGTTGGAACCTAAACAGTACTACGAGGTTGCCATGCGGATGGTCTCCCAGTAGCTACAGACTCGTAAAATAACAACGAAGTAGAAACGCTCTCTGATTTTGGGAGTTTGAGTCAGCCAAAAGGTCGAAGACTGGCCATTTACCCCATATTATGGACAAGAAGAGCTTAACTTGCTCGAGAATTGTGCCAAGACATATATTGATGTGTCCACCCAGGCTGCAGAGCATTGGGCATTCGAGCTCACGATCTGTTCCCAATGAATTAAATTAATTACATCCTGCATTGGAGAACATAGTCTACAACCATAAAGCTCTCCCTGGGTTATAATCATGCGGAACTCTTTGACAATAATACAAATCTTCTGTGTTGAAAATTTAACTCAGAGTATCCGATCATAACTCATTAGTGGCCTTAACAATGTTGGGTTAACGCCAGCTATTTTGTCCATACCCAAATCCATCGAATCAACGTGGCGATATTATCTTTGGAAATCTTCTCATCCGGGAACTCTAATCTGCCCTTGCGAGTCTCACTCAAGACCTGCACAGTGTTGCCCAGATCTTCAGACCTCTCGAACCGCCATTGAGACAATCGAAAGCCGTGATTGCGAATCTTGTATCCAATCACAAGCAGAATGAATACAGGCAACTGTCGGAGTCAGGAAGAGTCTGCCGGGGGGGGTAACTTGAGGAGCTTACGCTGATATATGATGAGACAAAGTTGCGCGCATTGAATGGTGTCTCTAGAAAAGCACCCACTCCGTTGAAGATTATGAGAATCATACACGTGACTAAACCGTAGGAGGCTTTGAGCCATTGAGCATGTGATTTGTACGGGTACAACGGGTTGTTTCGATCGTAGCTCGCAGCCTGAGCTTCTGATGCATTGCCGTAGAGCTGCGCGTCTTTAAGGCTGTGTGGAACAGTCAGAAAAGCGTAATTCCTAGCCGATCGTAAGGACTTACGCTTTGTAGAAGTAAAGATAAGTGGCACAGATGGTACAGTATACGATTAGACAACTGACAGTGCAATTGTTCGCCAGCTCGTCCAGCCGCTATCAAAATGTTAATCTTGGCGATACAAAATATGACGGTTCCTTGATTGACACTTACCGCACCAGGTGAGCCTGAGCGACCCATGAATCCAATGAGCATCACTGCGGCAGTCACGAAAACAGTTCTCATGGGGACTCCAGAACGACACTGCTTTAGACGACTGGTGATAAAGTCCGGACCGGTCTGGCCTCTCAAAGCCAGAGTATGCAAGACCCGAGAAGCCACATACATGGAATTGATGGCGCATGTGAAGGACGAAAAAACGAACATGGCGTTGAAGAAATGTGCGATCGCCGGCATGCCCGCTTCCACGACGGCGATGACGAAAACGGAGCGGGAGCCGACGGACTGGCCGCCGCCGTTAAGGAAAGGATGGTCGTAAGGGACGACGAAGCCAGAGGTCAGGACAGCGAGGGAGTAGAGGGTAATGATGCGGAGGTTGAGTTTGCGGGCGGCCATTTTCATGCTTTCGGGGTCGGAGAGGGCGCGGCTTTCGGCGGCGGTTGCGGCGACAATGTCCATTCCTACGTAGGAGAACATGACATTGATGAAGGTTGTCCTGCATCGCGGTGAGCGGTGGAAGCCAAGCATTGTCCATGATTCCGATGCTTACCAGACACCTAGCAGAGTGCCTGTAGGGCCGGTGATGTCTCTCTCCTGCTCACCAGCCACATGGTATGTTGGATTAAAGAAGGAGTACGGGTCATTCCAGTCTGTGTGTGTCAGGCGGGAGGGAGACACGGTGAGCTTGTAAAGAGTCTGACTTACATTTTGTTCCTAGAGGCTCATCGTAGTATGCATTCGCTCGTGCTGGCAGGCCGTTAGTGATGGGGACCAAATATGAGATTGACGAGAACTTGCGTTGTATGACACCCAGGATGAACATCATCATGATGAGCATGACGATAAATGACATCTTGACACAGCCAAACATGTACTCCAAGTCGCCGTAGATCTACGCACACGATGCCATCTGTCAGCTACGCTGCAAGCCTATGCACTCATGACTTGTCCATACCTTGACCCGCAGAAGATTGAAGAGGGTGACGAGGATGAGAAACACGATGAACCAGACCGCGTGGTCAACCTCTTCACCAGTACGCCAGCTTAGAAACGTCGTGCCGTCGTCGTAGCGAAACTTGACGGTGTTGGAAACGGCGACCAGCTGGTTGGCAGCAAGGACAGCGTATGCGAACCTATATCGACAGTCAGCCCGTGTTTGGCGATCACTCAGCGGCACAAAATGACACACCAGTAGATCCAGCCGACAGCAAAGCCAATTCCACGGTCTAGAAACCGCCTAGGGAATTCCATCATGGGGGCGTTGACGGGCATCAGAGCCGTCATCTCGCCAAGACACGAAATAACGGAAGATATAATGGTGCCGATAAGCAGATAGGACACGACAGCGCCGCCCGGCCCAGCACTGGCGATCGAGCGACCGCTGCCTAGGAAGAGACCGTTGCCGACAGTTCTGCGAAATGGTTAACTACAAGCGCTAGCGCCGAAGTCCTTGGTGATTTCACAGACCCTGAAAAGGCTATCATCTAATCGCCTCGGATTAGCGATCATGACAATGGCAACGTGCTAGAGAGCCTTACGTTGATCTGGCGCTCACTGAGCACTCTCCTGCACAAAAACACGCGTGAGACCCATCGTTCGTCCTGTCGCGGCACGTTCCCTTACCAAAGACTTTCGCCCCGGCGCTCCCGCTGGCCCTCTGGCAGCCCCGGCTCCTCCACCTCAATCGGCTCCCGGGGGTCAATCTCAGGCTCCATCGGGACGGGACTCGCGCTCGAGACGCTGTGCGAGCCGCGGAGCGAGTGCAGCTTGTCTCGATCCATGGTTACGGCAGATCGGGGCAGGTATATAAAACCGCGATGCTTTCACGTGCTGGCTGACGGGAACGTGGCAAGGACCGTGGCGACGTTGTGCAGAGGAGATTCGCGAAAGACAAACGGCGGCACGCTGCAGGCTGGCGGCGCTTAGCCGACCGGGCTGGGCCAACGGCTTCGAGGGGATCCTCGATAATGCCTGTGCCCTCGTTTTATCTCGTCCTCCTGCGCCGTCTGCCAGCAGCCGTTGTTATCACATGCGGGGAGGGGGGATAAGATCGTATTCGTCGCATTAAGGTAAGCACTGCGAAGGCATCGAAAGGGTGTGGTTGGCAATGACAGCTTCGTCCTCCAATAATCTAACCCAAGGTAGGGGCTCGGCCGACACCTTTATTTAGTTCCCGGTTCAGACGAATGGAACCGTGTTGCCTTTTCAGCCCAACACTCCAGACTCAAATGTGTGCCGAGCCGGCATCCAGCTCGGACCAACGTTTGGCCTCCATGCTGACAGGGGTCTGGCCCCCTCTCTCCTCCCCCCTGCCAACAAATTTCCAGCCCCAGGATCGTCGGCCAGGAGATCCCAAGATAACGTGGTTCTCCTCCGCGCATTTTTCCTCCCCCTCCCCTAACCTCACTATCAAGGCCCCGTAGTGGGGGGAAGGAGTTAAACCTGCATCGTGCTAAGTGATATTGATATCAGGCCCTGCCCTTCCAGCTTCCCCTTGTGTCGAAGCACCGTCGGGGGGGCAAGCGAGAGCGAGAAGGGGGGGGGGCAGCCAGCTGGCGTTATGGTAAGACTGGACGACAGTTGGACGAGCTGATTGCGGAGGCTTTTTCAATGTTGCATCGCGAATCCAGGGGCCCATTCTGTATGCAACGTCGAGGCCGTTCAGCCCTCACGCGACACCCAGATGCCCGTTTGAGTCGCCAGATCATACTCCAGCCAAGGCAGACAGACCTGGGTATCTGCAGGCTCGGTAAATAGAAGTGGACAAGGCAGGTTAATGAGCTTGCCTAGGCCCCCCTCCATCCCTCCATGTCCTCCCCCTCCCTTTCCATGCCCCCCCCCGGTAGCCGGTAAATATGACGTGGCGTTCTCGCTTGCATCCAAAAGGTTGATCCCGCGCGGCGCCATCTCGTGTCTTCTCCCCTCTTTCCCAACGATCGACCCCTCTTGACCGAGTTCTGCTTGGCTTGCCTTTGCTTTGCTCGACCCGACGGCACGGCATAGGGCTAGGAGCACTTGTCATCAAACGCCAGCCGCAATCTGGATCCCGATTCAACA
>KL659308.1:6131-73005 GCA_000732775.1 Stachybotrys chlorohalonatus IBT 40285 | reverse complement strand
ACCCCCTCCCCCCATCCCTCTTCGCCCATTAGTCTGTTCGCATACATGGCGGGGTCGTCATGGCCGCCTCCGCTTCCTCGTCGCTGTTTGACAGGCTGACGAGGCTATGGAGGCATCTTCCCCTTCGCAGCGACGTGGACGAGATTATCCTCGAGCTTCTCGGTCGCTTCTCACTCGAGAAGATATACTGCGACACAGACAAGGAGACGTATCAGCGGCTCGTCATCACCCTGCTTTCCCAATTAACGGCCATCTTCTACGTGCAGCGGCTGACCTTCCCCGCCGAGAGTATACACCCCGGGCCGTACCTAGGGCTGATTGCTAGTTGGGAGGTCATTTTGCGCTCAATAGAGTTCATCCTTCAGACCATCACCGACGGTCGCGAACTTCTTTGGGAGTATCGTCAGTTGCGCGACAAATACCTCGCTGAGTTTCTAGTCCTGGCGCTTCGGCTCGCCGCCTTACATCCACGCGGACTGACAACGCAGCGTGTACGCGACCGTCGCGATCGCTTCGCACGTGTGCACAAATCTCTTGAACAGTTATTCGATAGCTACCCAGGCGAAAAATCATTCTTGTTGTTGTTGTGCAAGGAATTGACCAGCAAACTGCAAGCCAATCCCAATGCCCTTGGTCTTCCTCCTCGGCTGCGAAATGAGCTACCGAACCTGACTTCTGACCTGGTATTGTTCATCGCTATATCGTTTATAGTGTGTCCTCGCCTAACAGTCCCGTAGTATCCCTTGGCCGATTGCCTGGGTCCGGAATACATTCTAGAGCTCGTCCCGGACGATCCGTCGTCGGACAAGTGGCTGAACCAATTCCTGACCTTGCGAGACATCTGTCACTTTGTACTCGGTGCATGCATCGAGCAGTCCGTCAACCAGGACTCTTCCGATTTCGATCTCATATCTTCATGCGCCGACTCCCGGGACGCCATCCTTCTGGCCATTGACAACTTACGGCTGCCGGCGCAATTTTCCAAGACCGACGTTGTAGCTGACCTCAGCGACACGTTCCGTATCATACTCCCAGACACCCTCGATCTTGTCCCTTCAGAGGCCCATAGCGGCGGCGTTGACGAATTCGAATTAGATGCGCTGGACAGTCTCAGCGTAAGGCTTGGCGATAAGCAAATCATCCACCGCGTGAGCGACGGCGAAATGATGCACAGTGTATCGCAGGTCATCAGAGAGATAGTCGATCAAGACAACCCCAGTGAGCAGGTTGGGAGCACTCATCCGGGGCTGTTCGTGGTAAATTGTTCGCGATGCCACTTCATGGGAGCGTCCCAGTTGAAGGCGTTGAATATCTCGCTTCATGTATGTCCATCCGGCAGATTTATGATACGACGGAGCAGAACATCAATTTCTGGCATGGCCTGAAGCTAATTACTTGTGTGCGTAGACTGAATCAGGACTCTCCTATTTTGAACTTCCACCGCATGCGCAGTGCGTCCATTGCGGCGAGGAAATCACATTGGCACGAGAGATACAGCTAGCAAGGCGGGCCTGGGATCTTTTGGGGGAATTGGAGGTTGATGCCAGCACGATCAACGTCGAGCGACATCTACCAACTGTCTTCCAGACACGGCCAGAGCCCCCGGAAGTCGACAACATCTATGGTCATGCCGGTGACGTCTTTGCCAAGGATGACAGAAAGCTACAGCTGCCGTCAAATGCCTCGAACTACTCTCTCTACCGCGGTCATCCCTCCCTGGTCAGCCATACCACACAAGATCGTAACACACCTCTTCCTCCTGGCCTACCATCACCGTCGTCTTCCAGATTCTTCGATGCTCAAACTCCTTATCGTCAAGATATCTCCCGACATGGCAGCACGAGTTATGTTCCAAGCACGGCGCAGGCCACCTCGCGGGATATGCCATCGATCCAGCTCGAGTCGACTACTTCCGATGATCCAAAGTCATCGTCCCAAGATTCTCGGCCCCGAAAAATGAACGAGCCGGTGAGCGAGAAGACAAAGAGCAGATGGAAGCTTTCTTTGGGCACACTCAAGAAGCCACTCCCACCGCCAGCGGCTTCTGGAGATTCCAGTTCACTGTCATCAACGTCGGCAGATAATCAAAAGCTGGAGGAGATACCTCTATACTCCTTGATGAGTGGACAAAAGAGCTCGGGCAGAAACAAGAGCGGTAGAAACATACAAGTACGCTTGTCTCAAACCTCACCGCTTGCAATATTCTGGACGCAGCTGTCGCTTCAGGTATACAACATCGGAGCGAGCCCTCCGAAGCTCATACGCGCAATCGACACAGAAAGCACCTGTATTCTTGCCGTAGTTGGGAAGACTCACTTGGCATATGTGGTTGGCACGCGAGATCAGCGATTGACGGTAATGCTGTGCTTCATTGACCAAGGCTTTCTCGCTAATGCCTTTCATAGCTTAAAATCCTCGACCTGGCTCAGCCGTCATCGGCAGTTGTCGAATATCGCATGACATCCAATCAGTGGTGTCGAAGCATTGCGATTGACCGGAACGAGAACTACGTCGTGGTGGGTTTCGAGAACTCCATTGTACGATTCTTCAAGGTTGCTGCGCATGAGCAGCCACGAGAAGATCGACTGCATCAACATCACGACTGCAAATCATGTCCGTCCGTAGATACCTTGTCATTTTCGAACGACGGGCTGGCACTTATCGGCAGTACCCGGAACGCCAAGTCTGGCATGATTCAGCTTTACATATGGCGATTTCCATTTTTGACACATCAAGAGCTGACAGCGTGTCGCTACACTGTGCCGCTGCACGAATCCGAGGATAATGGAGTCTCTGCAGCGGTCTATCGATCCGGGGCGGATGGGGACGAAAGTCTTGTCTGCATCACAACCTGGACACAGTCCGGGACGCCTATGCTTATTGACCCGCGAACTGGACACAAGAGCCCAGTCAAAACAGAAGTGGCTGGACGGAGTGGCAAATTGGGCAACCGTATACAGCACGCAGCGTTTTCTTCGGCAGGCCAGGATCTAGCAATGGTCAACGACAAAGGCCACCTCTACCACATTTCCAACCTCAACTCGAGACCCATGGACATCAGACGCATATCCACCTCCAAGGAGCTGACTGGAAAGTCGCCCACATACGCGATGGAGTTTGTAAGCGTGGCGGATGAGGAGCACGTCATCTTGGCGTGGACGGACAGCTCCAAGCCGACAGGTTGGGTGAAGAAGATACCCATCTCTGCAAAGGTGCGTAAGCGCATATCACCATTGAAGCAGAGAAACTGACGGGGTCTGCCGAAGAGTAAGGAGAGCAACCCTGCGTTGCCCGGAGCTGTATACTTTACGCCACCACGCACTGATTCAGAGTCTGCTCTTCCGCGAGGTCAACTCCTCTGGCCAGCAGAGCTGGCTGCCGAACATGGAAGGACGGAGCTGGAGGCCAATGCGATAGGGCGATGATGCCTTGACGATGGTACGATCGTATATGTCTAGCGATAGTTTTTCTTTAGAGGGTAAGCATTTTGCCAGGGACAGATGATATGAGAGCCAGGCTGCCCGTGTCATATCGCTGATAGGAATGGAAAAGTGGTGGTCAAAAGGGTTGGCATTCTGTGGGTTTGACCGGTGTTACAGTGAGATGACTTCAATGGAGTTGGAGGTGGTCTACTCTAAAACGAACGATGTGGTTATTCTAACGTGGGAAAGAATGTACAGTACCTTATACTCTAAGAAAAAGCTCCAACGGGAATTGCAAGAGGCCGTTCAGCCCATTCTTGTTTCGGCAGGTACGTGGCCGGCACCAAGGGCAAAAGAACGTGATGCGAGATGGACTGGCGATGGTTCCAAAGCCGCACTATCGGATCGATGGGCATTTCTCTATCCTGCTAGCCATACTGGCTTTTGACCTTGAACCACTTTTCATGCCATGGGATGCGGATCCGGTTGCTCTGGTTTCCAATCGACCACAAGCTGACGAATAGGTAGAAATGCCATCCGCTGACGCGCGACCGAGGATTTCGCAAGGGACCTTGCGTTGAGCCGGTACTGTGTCTCCTCTGATGTGGTAGCAGGCCAATTTGTGTTGTTCTAGGGGGAGACATCCATGTTTTGATCGGTGCGGTGCGTCTAGAAAGACAAGAAAGCCAATGAACGAGATTGGAATAGTGATGATGGAGTCCACGATAAAAAATTACCTCCTACTAAAAGGGTCTCCGACCTGTGTGGACCATGGTACGCAGCTGTGTGAAGATACCCGGCAAACGTCGTGCCCAGAGGAGTCGCAACGCAGACGAGTGCAGCCAAAAAAAAAAAACAATCTCCTGTTTCCGCTTCCAGGAACCAGTAATATGGATAAAACCAGCGAGTTTAACAGACAAGCTCCATTATGCGCTTCGTCGAAATGATGCCATTCTGTCTATCTGAAGGAATCAAGCTCTAACCTGGCGCCCAAGTTGTGATGGATTGGTTTTCTGCAGAATCGGTTTGTAGTACGATCGCGCGCAATCCAGACTACGATTTTCTGCCAATGTGCTGAATCAAAGAAGAGTTCTTGATTTATGCTAATGTACCTGTACATGATGATGTTGAGAAATAGATAAGCAATGCCGTTCATGGCCAGAATAATAAGCAGACAGTCTGGACGGTTCTTTTTACATTGAGAGACTCTTGACACTGGTAATGCAATCGCTCTGCAAACTGTCTGACGTGTTGAGTTTGAGTGGTAATGCTTTGAGCACATTCGGAAGAGATGTACCGAAAATGTGAGACTTGACAGCATAACACAAGCACCCCGTACTCATGTCGTCTTACAGGACCCAGATAAGCAGACCGGCCATACTCGCGCAGAAGCTCAGCACGCTCATCTGCTTTGACACGCTACCCGAGGTGGGCGTGCTGGTCTCATTCGCCCGGGGCGTAACCGCAGCCGAGGTTGTCTCGCTGGCCGGGGCCGTACCGTTGGCGCCGGGGAAACCATCGGGAGGACCACCCGCACCACCGTTGGGGGGGCCGCCGTCACCACCAGGACCGCCAGCTCCTCCGTTAGGGTTCTCGACGCCACCGGATTCGTAGAGGAACGAGGCGGGAGAAACCTCGCTGGAGTAGGTCGTGTTGATACCAAAGGCGAGCCAAGCAAACAGACCATCCGCCACGCTGTCACCAAGGTAGGTGAAGTCGAGGAAGGGATCTGTGGTAGCAGCCTCCTCGGCAAGAATGCTGTCGTCTTCGTTGAGAGTCAGCTCCTGGGTGTTGGTGCTGTACGGCGCCAGAGCCTCGACTTCGGTGATGAGGCTCTGGTCGAAGAAAGCCTGTCCGACGTGGCTGGCGTAAACCTCGTTTCCTAGTGTCTGGTTGGCGTAGAGAGTAGCGTTCGTGTGCACCAGGATGTGGATGTGGGTAGCGCGGCCGGTGTAGTGACCGGGAAAGAGGGACTGGAACTGCGCAACGCCGTCGGCATCGGTCGGCTGGATGCCACGCAGGAAAGTGTTGTTGATGTTGGTCTCGTCCGTGCTGTCGCCGTTGCCGCTTGCCGACACGCCCGAGTAGACACCCGTGGAGTTGCAGTGCCACATCTCGACGTAGACATCGGGGACAGGCTCGCAGGTCTCGACGTCGATGACTTGGTAGTCCAGGGTGATTCTGACGCCTTCCTGGTCCTCAGTGATGTCTTGGCGGACAGATTCACCACCGACGTCTATAATTGCACTCATCAGTCACAGCCGGTGTATATCAGATAAATGTCTCTTACAGTAAGGTCCAGCAGTCACTTCTGGGGTCAGAACGCACGAGCCATTTCCGGAGAACAGAGTGTCGGGCGAGGTGATTTCTGTGTACCCGAGATCAGTCTCGTTGTGAGACGTGCCGAGGCTCTCCTCGAGGTCTCGCCTCTTAAGGCGAGCCGCCTCGACAATGGCAGCTCGGCGCGCAATGTTGCGAGCCTCGACGCCACGAGCCTTGAGCTTATCAGCGCAGTGTGCCAAAGAGACCTGTCGCACAGAGTTGATGTAGGCGCGGCGTTCGGCAGCTTCCTGGGCGACATCGTGGCCGGGATGAGCCAGGGCCAGTCCCGCCAGAATGGCCATGGAAGACACGATTCTAGAGAAATGCATATTGAAGCGATTGTGTTTTGATGAAAGAAAGAGCGAGGAATGGACAGTTCTAGACTGTTGTTGAAGAACTGGTGATGGTGGTGATCAGAATCCAAAGTAAGACCGCGACAGTCGAGCAATATATATACTTGAATTCAAGGGATCGGCAATTGCTACGACATGAGGGCCTCGTCACCGTTTGTTTCTCATGATCCGTGATTTCTCTAAACAACCCACTGGGTTAGGGGATCGCGAAAGCTTTCCCTTCTCGGCACTTGTCCGAAGCCAAAACTGCGCAGCGCCAGCCTCATGACACAAGCCATACTCTGCACCAGCATGCACATACGTAAGCCACGACGACGGCAATACCCAGAGGCCAATAGAATGAGACGAATTGATAAACAGGCGGAGCTTGCTCTGCCTAGCGTTTGTCCATGGCACGGTTGCTCCGCGTTTTTTTCTCTCCCATTTGCCGGCCGTCGGGGCATGGGGTACAAGGGTTTGGCATTAACCTAGGCATTTGATGGTTCTAATTTTGTCTTCGTCGTAATTTACATGAGCGACACCACGACAGCATGTTGAGGCCACATCAGACGATGCGGTTGACATCGAGTCAGGACACAGCCGTTCAGAGTGCTCCGTGTAGACATCAGGAGCAGGTCTGCGAGGGCTCAAAGTCGGGGCAAACTGAACAAGAAAATAGGACGCTGAACGTTCGGGACGAATTAGCTGGCCATCGCAACAAGCGCACAAGTTACATCGGCACTATTTGGACAAACTGACGGCACTGCAAGGTCTAGACTTCCTCGTGCTAGTATCCAGACCCCAGACGTCTCTCATCCACCCTGACCAAAGACCAAATACCTACTAGTGTCAAGAATGAGCCACGGCCACGATGGTGAGAGAGCCAAGCACGCGGCTTGCTGCCGGTGGTTTAACCGAATTTGGCTCGGCACGATTGACAAGCCACACCACGATGCAGAATGCTTAACCACATGCGGGACGTGTCCGCCCTCGATCCACCACGTCGAACGGCATCTCCAACCCGGCACACGCCTGGCGATGACGCGGCGGCCCTAGACTAAATCATTGCGCGTACGTACGCCCCAGCAGCAATGGTATGTCTGAAACAAAAATGTCAATGCGATGAACTATGTCCTAGAATAGAAGTAAAAGCAGACTCTCTATGTCAAATCGGCGACAGAGTATTGGACGAGCCCAGTGTGTTTTTATTACCAGAGCATGCCACCTGGTTACGCGCTTGACGAATTCGTATTCTGAAGTCCTTGTATACTCCCCTTTGAAGTACACTTCCTTTGATCACCTTTTACCAAGGAATCTTTTGGCTTGATTTTCCTCAACTCTTTCCAGCTGGACCTTATACGACCGTTGCTTCATTTCTTTTTACAGCGCCACAATGAGTTGCCTCACTTATTCAGCCACGATGAGCCAGGGGGCCTCCCAAGCAGGCTCTTCGAACAAGGAGCCATCACGCGCATCCCTCCAAAATAGCAAGCTGCGCCGTGGACAGAAGACCTCGTCTTTCCAAAAAGCTCTTCAAGACCTCGGAGTGCGAATTACCTACATCGGCATGGCGTGCAACCTAGCCATGGCGTTAACCAAGGCCATGGGAGGTTGGTACTTGAACTCCATGATTCTTGCTGCAGATGGCTGGCACAGCATGACCGACTTGATCACGGACGCATTGACTCTCGTTACGATTTCGACGAAGCATAACAGAATCAAGCAGATGGGTTCGATTTGTCTTGCTGTCATTCTGATGTCGGGAGGGGTACACATGGGTTGGGAGAGTTTGCAAGCCCTGCAGCTTGACTTCTATCCAGCCGCGGCGCCGACGATGGAAGACACGGCCCTCCACCGTCCACTTCCAAGCGTACATGCAGCTTGGATTGCTTCCGCCACCATTATGGTCAAAGAATGGCTGTACTATGAGAGTGAGCATCCCCCTCCCCCGCCTCAACCCCCAAGTGTAGTATAGACTGGTGTCTCACAATCGTTAGCGATGCGTGTCGCCAAAATCCGCAACTCGGCAGCCCTTGCTTCGAATGCCATCCACCATCGAATGGATAGTTGGACAGGCTTATTTACTCTGCTGGCCATTGTTGCCTCGATCGGTGTCGAAAATTCCAAATGGATCGACTCCTTGGGCGGGCTTGTTACTTCTGGGATGGTCCTATATACTGGACTAAACAGTGCCAGGCAATCGTTCATGTCGTTCGGGAAGAAGGCAAAGAAACACTGAGAGTTTTAGTCAGGGATGGATTACGAGGACAACTTGGATGTGCTAGAGAAAGGTCTCGCTTCTAAGAAAGTAAGGAACTGGAGGGTTTTAAATGCACAGCATCGCCTCGCTTTACATCAACTTAGATCAGAATAAAACAACACACGTCTCTCTTCTTTTGTCATTGTTGAGAGCAGAATTGACTCGTCCATGTTGACGCAAAATGAGTCATCATGAGACATGGGCCAGCACCCCACCAGCAAGACAGAATTGTGTACCAACATACAGCATTGAAGCCAATCATTCACCAAAGGGTATCAAGGGGGATTAAATAGTTAAATAATTACTGGCTGGGAGCTGCCTCAAGATGCATGGGTAGATGGCTGTCATAGTGAGTCAGGAATACTCAACAAGCACAACCCTGTAGCTTCTTTGCGGCGGTGAGCATGGTGAACAGTAGAACACTTATAAATGCCGTGCACTGCCTTGTCTCTCAAACAATACATTATTCCATTGCAAGCCTTTTCTACATTTCTCTTTTTGTAAGTTATCCAGTCGTCCTCTCAACTCTATGCCACAATGATGATTCTATTTTGCCGAGCCGATGTGTGGCACGCTGCCATTATGACGGACATCTTAGCTGACATCGTCTGATCACCTGTCTATGCACTATCATACTACTATAATAACGTTAAAGGCCTCGTGACTGACTCATTTATAACAATAGGAACTGGGGCAAAGCGATAGAAGGATCCGGGAAAATGTGAATGACGCGGGACATGACGGACATGACGGACGAGCATAGCTGACAGCATGGAACCTCCTTGACAGGTGCTCATCTACTAGCATCGCGGCATTGGTTTCCGACTCTACTAGCCTCGGAAAAGCACTAGTCGAGTAGGACTCCCTCTTTCTCTCAAGAGCGGCACATGGCGGTCTTTCCAGGTTATGTGCAAGCTGCAAAATATCCGCAAGTGTGAAGTAAAACATGAGGTCTTCATTTTTACGAACCTCAGTGCTGAGCACCGACGTCAGCCGTGCTTTGACATTGAGGTTGTTGAAGGCCATAATGGAGATTCACTCAAGTTCCACGGCCACAGGTATGAAGGATGCGCTCCCACAATATATGGGCAACTCCGCTTGATTAATTGAGCACCTACTTATCCGATGGTCACCGTCTGCGGCAGTCCATCTCGGATGCCTCAATCAGATATTCAACATTGTGCAACAATAGCAGTATCTACCTGATTAAAATCTTCGTAAGAGTTGGCAGCGTGCAGTACTCGTTGGCCCAGTGACCACAATGGTTGATTGGACTATGCAGCTGGTGTTGAACATAGGGTAGGTTGAGTGTTCAACTCGAGGCGACCCAGAATATAACTTGTCCCTGTGCCACCCGAACGGATAACAGTGCGATTGCGACAGTGTTGACATGCGACTTCGACTGTGAAAAATCGTCTGCTACTGGCATTCAAGGTAAAATAGCCGGCATAATAGTTGCAACTCAAAGCAGCCGATCCGTTGACGAAAGACTTGATGCCGCAGCCTTGGACTGAAACACCCCCACGCGGGGCGTTGCCTTGAATGCGGGATTTTCTACTGCTGACATAGAAAAGTGCAGTCGACATCACAGACCATATGCTTACAGTCTACTCCAGTAAAAATCATGTAGACTATGGACGGTTCAAGTGAATGTAAATTGGACAGGATGATTCGCACGTTCGCATTATCACACACAAAAAGGATGTGAGGAAGCTGGTAGGTAGGAGATTGCGAAAAGGCCACAAGCCAAAAAAATTAACCGGATGGCGGATCTCTCCCGCCGGGAATTGAACCCGGGTCTCAAGCGTGACAAGCTTGCATACTGACCACTATACTACGGAAGATATTATCGATTGGATCGATGGTAGCGGATCAGCTGGTGGATTGAGTTCGAGACGCGCTAATAATAAATAAGAAGTCTATAAACTCGAGCATTCGTTAGCCATGCAAAGTTTTGGCAGCTAGTGTCCGGTCTCCATCGAATGACACTTGCAAAACACTTGGCTTCAGGAGTGGGCTATACGCGGAAAGACGGGTCGAAACATGGGGCGTTATTTCGGCCCACTGTGTGTCTCGGAAGGTATGGTCGGCAATGAGTACCCAAATGGCAGGTAAGTGGTTGCAGAGTCTTTGCAGGATGTCGTCGCGATTGGGTGAAGCAAGAGACCAAGGAATGGCCCATGGACCACGTCAAAGTTCAAGGTTAACCATTGCCCTGACCTCCCAGGTACGCTTGTGTCTGGACTATCCACGATCAGCGCTCCCGTGGCAACACGGGCCGGAAGTCTTGGGGACAGATCCAGTCTGATCTGGGTTTCTGCCGTTGATGTTCTGGAGAACCATTGACCATGTTGTGTGCGCCCAATTGATCTGAACTTCAATGACGTTTTTGTGCATCGACTGCATGCTAACCAAGCTTTCTGAACCCAGATCCAACCGACGACAAGCATGGTCTCCTGCCTGTACCGTCGTAGACGTACCACGGTTGCAAAGGCCCGATTCCAAATCAAAATCCAAGCGCCGGCGACAAGCGAGCCGGGAAACGTCCAAAACCTCCCGAAGTCCATTCGTCCGCCCACCCAGTA
The DNA here is from genome assembly GCA_000732775.1 of Stachybotrys chlorohalonatus IBT 40285. NCBI lineage: Eukaryota > Fungi > Ascomycota > Sordariomycetes > Hypocreales > Stachybotryaceae > Stachybotrys > Stachybotrys chlorohalonatus. Next base: position 62,084 of record KL659308.1, on the reverse strand, counting down.
CGGATGGAGGATCGCTGGGGAATGGAAGCCCAAGCAACCATCGAGGCCCTGGTGTCAGCGATATATTAACATCGTAGCGTATCGCTCCGCCGTGACGGGGAGGTGATTGGGCGGGGTAACCGGCCAGCGTGGTGGGCACGGAGCGGCAGGGTCCGTGGATGGACCACGACCTTGCTATTTTCGGGCTTCACGTGGGCGCCTGGGCACATCCGGGGCGTGACTCCGAACCAAAAAGAGGTTTCTGCGAGAGGAGATGCCGGATCTGGCAGGGATCGATGGCGTAGCCGCGCAACAGAGAATTGTCCCGTCGGGAACCCGACTATATATAATGGCCATTCCGTGATCCAGACTCCAGGCAAGTAGCAGCAAGACAATCTTCAATACACTGTCCACGGTTCATACGCATCCCCAAAATGAAGGTCTCCATTGTCCTCGCCGCCCTCTCGGCCTCCTCGGCCATGGGCCACTGTGAGTACCTCGAACTATTCCTTCGAACCGTCTGGCATAACTGACACTATTCAGACTTCTTCCCCAGAACAATCACCGGTTCCAGCCGCTCGGCTGACTGGCAGTTTGTCCGCGAGACGGCCAACAACCCTCAGTCAGGCCCCGTCGAGGACGTCAACTCCCCCCTCATGGCCTGCTACGAGAAGGCTGGCCGCCCTGCCGCCGCCGTGCAGACCGTCGCCGCCGGCAGCCGCTTCGGCCTGACCTCGAGCGCCAGCATGGGCCACCCAGGCCCCTCGCTGTGGTACATCGCCCGTGTGCCTGACGGCCAGAACGTCAACAGCTGGAACCCTACCGGCAACGTCTGGGCCAAGATCGACCAGTACGGCAGCACTCCCAGCGCCAACCCCCCCTTCACCTCCAACATGCAGGAGGTCTACACTACCATCCCCTCCGGCCTGCGCCCCGGCAACTACCTGCTCCGCTACGAGCACATTGGTCTGCACATTGCTGGTGCTCCCCAGTTCTACATTGCCTGCGCCCAGATCGCCGTCACCGGCAGCGGCACTGCTAGCCCTCCTTCCTCCGCCCTGGTTTCTTTCCCTGGTGCCTATGCCCGCAGCAACCCTGGCCTGACCTTCGTCATCTATGGCAACACGAACTCTTACCCCTACCCTGGTCCCGCTGTCTGGAGACCGTAGAGTAGTTGCTGTTAGCAGTTTCGACCATGTTCAATGGACGTGAGGAGCGGGAAGGGAATCTTTCTTCCGATCTGTGATCATGACGCTGGGGTTGTGGATATGATCTTGAACCGACCATTTGGTGTACATACTTTTGCATTTGAACTCGTATATATGCGACTACCACAACTATATATAGTAAATCACAATGAACAAATTCATGAATAGCCATTCAGTCATCAATGATAAGTTAAATCTCATTGGCGACAATATTGTGCGACAAGCAATGGGATGCCATGAAGTGCCGGGTTCAAGCCAACTGGATGTGAAGTAATAGAATTGCTGCCGCGTGTAAGATGCTTTTCTGTCACGTCAAATCTATGGAATGGGTCATGAAGATGAAACAGTTAACCTACATCACCATAGCATTTCGTGCGGTCAAGCTTGCTAACCCCTGTATTCTGGTCAAAAGTCTGTGAGTCGCTGCAGGGCAGCAGCCGTTCATATGTGCTCTTGTCGTCTTAGGGAAATGAATGCTCATAACCGACAGGAAGGCGACCAAACATGCTTTCGCACTTATGGTATCATGTGTAACGGCTTCAGCGATGGTGTTATGCGCGACTAATAGTGATTTCAACCATAACAACATCCAGCATTGGGATCGCATCACAAAGCTCGGACGTCTGAAAACGGTGAACAAATGCTTCGACCTCACGTCCTAAGATAGTTTCATCGCCTGCCAATCTTTACCTTGCCTTTGGTGCGATAAGATAGCCAGAGGGTAGATGGTATACCTTTGCGGCAATAGGATTGTCCCGTTGCATTCATAGTCGACAGTGAGCCTTGAAGGAGTAGCATGGGAAGGTGACTGGGGACTTATTTTCTTCACGTAGTGCCCTCGTTACGCTGTATCTGAAAGCTTCATTGTTGACCGTAGCATCGAGGGTCAGGGTTACCCAAGATTGGTGTTGCTGTGGAACGCACTACCAGCCGATCAGCCAAGAGACTAATTCTGGCCAAAACGTCTATTGATAAAACATTACGTGAATTTACTAACACCAGCATCGCTTTAAAGAGCATATCATCGATCTTGCGCCATTCAGTCGGATTGCAGTATCATCTCCGGGTATTGATAACGCTCTTTGTTCTGCGAAAGATGATGCGAGCGTGTGAGGATACGTCATTCATGATATGTGAGTGAATACGTAGCCGACTCGCACCAGATCCATGTTATAAGTCACTGAATTTAACTGAGATATGGTATACGAACGCGCAGTGAAAAGGTACCTCTACAGAGGCCATCATGACGCTAAACAGATGCCAACTTTTTGTTTGCGGCATTCATCGCAGGCCGGCGATTGCCTCGCCATCCTATTCATCGTTCGACACCAATAGGAAAGCACTCCGTTTGATCATGCATGGTAACTGAAGAACTGTTGAAGTCGGATTCTCAGCGACTGCGATTCAAATTCGCCAACCTCCACTGACTCACCGGGAAAGGAGTTTCACTGAAATGCGCCTCCTTAAAAAAACAGGATAGCAAAGGACAGGGAACAGAAATGCAGCTATGCGACGTGTATCACCTAGACTCTAGGCCAAACATCTTCTAGCAATAGCAATAGTTACCAAAGAGAACCAAAATTGGCTTACTCGGCGAGTACCTCGTTGACTTAGATCTGTGTCACTCTGTGCGACCCTCTCTTCGACTATATATACAAGTCGATTCCCCTACCTCGAAATTTATTCAGATATTACTGAGCATTAAATAAAAGAAACAACCATGGCACCGATTCGTCCTTTCAAAGTCATTGTCGCCGGTGGCCAAGGTGGAAACGGGACGATGGTGACGTGCGCCGTGCTACTCAACATCATAGTCATGTCGAAAAGGATCGAAACAACAGCCAGGAAATTCAATCCATTTTACGTCAAATGCAACAGGCACGCATGCAACGCGTCAAGGACATCGTCTCAGGGTCCCGCGACATTCAGTCTCTCTTCGCGTACGAGAACCCGTTGCTCTCCAAGCTGTTATTGGAAGTGATCTCGCCCTTTCAGGCCGATGACCTGATGCTCGATACAGTAAGCGAGAAATATCTTGGCACAATGCATATAAAACATTTGCCTCTTCCACGGCGCTCTACTCTCCTACAATTTCACTTTGAGCTTCCAGCCATACCATGGAGTCCCATGCTCGGCTCTAGGGTCCGCCTTTGCTTTTGTGCTTTGATGGCCGCCATCCTCTTCGCCACAACAAAATCCTGTAATACCGAGTTTTGTTCGGTCGAGAGTTGGGCAGTCTTCGAGGCGAGGGAACGTCGATGGCTAAATGACTTACCGGTTGATGAGTTCCAGCAGATCACAGTTCTCGCTGGATCTGACACAATGGCGAGTGTTCTGGACCTCCGTTGTTTTCGATTGCTGTCGGTCTACTTAGTCGTATTCGATTACGACGGTATGCTTCGAAGCAGGGCCCTGGGCACAACGAGAAAGACGACGATAACGACAATGCCAATGGTAAGGACCACAAAACAACAGCTGATGTACCTACCCTCCAGTCAGCCCACATTTTCGTAGCAGCCATCCAAGGCATGGCCTATCTAGCTACCTTGGGCTACTTAATCAACCACCCGGACTTCATGATGAAAGACATCTTGTTTCATCAGTCTCAGCCTCATGGCTCTAAATGGAACATTTCCACGATTAGCAGAGTGCTAGACGCTTTCTTTAAGCATGAAGCAGTGTCGTTCCCTGCAAGTGTCAGCTTTTATACCATCTACATTATCTTTGGCCTTCGCCAGAAGGGCTACCTGACTACTCGAGATGCAATAATGGCAACGACGACGGTTGTATTCGGCCACATGATTATTGGACCCAGTGCAACTTGGGCAGCGCTTTGGGCCTGGCGCAAGGGCGTTATCACCGGCCTTTCGATCACGATGTAAATAAGGTTTATGTAGCGAGTCAACAGAAGTCCCAACGTATTTGGGAAGCAGAGTAAGCCATCTAATCGCCATCACCCAAATCGCGGATTCAATATGGCATATTGAATACGAACTTTTTGTTCCATCTTGAGAATCCACAAGGGCCTGTCTCCCACGGCTCTGCAAGTCAACAAGTTGTCCAGGCCGGTCAGACCTTTGGCTGCAGAAACAGCTATCTGCAAGAGCTGCGATGAGTAGGAATGTCTAGGTCGGCGTCCTAGCTGGACCCCAGCGTTGACGATGGGTAGGATGCAGATTTCATCCGAAACGATTGGCCACGTATGCAGCATTCATTGCTTTGTAATGACAGGTAGCCTGAGATGAATGTCTAATCGTAAGACAGGCCTAGACCCGTATTTATGCTTGACAGAACAGATATACGGCTGTTATGAATTGGGCCTTCTCTGATGTATGATGGTCTTGGTGTTAGTTGAGAAGAATAATAGAGCGTCATCCTCCCATGGGACTCGGTCAACCCATGGCCCGGGCATTAGGGCGTCTCCAAGTGCTGGACTTTTGCTCCGGATGAAATGTCCTTCCTACCTTATGACTAGGCGTGAGCCATGTCCCAGTATTTCCTCAGTCCCATAGCGTCTTGACTCTCCTACCATTTCCCTTTGCAACATCAACGCCGCGTTATAGCCCATATTTTGTATGGCAAAACTACGCAGCCCCTTCGGTGCCGATATACCCATGCGGCAGGAACACGTCGGGTGCAGCGTGCAGGGTATGCTCAACCGCATTGGTATCATTCGACACCAGGAAGTCGAAAAGTGGAAGATAAAAGGACCTTGGTGATGGGATAGCAAAGCAAGGCTCTTGGACATTTGGTGAAATCTGACCGTTACTAGGTAGTTTTAAGAGCAGAAAATCCGTACCAGTGACGAGTAGGTATGATAAGCGCTGCAGGGGCTGTGCATGCATGGTAGCAATCTTGCATTGGCTGCGCCTCTTGCGGCCGGAGTCCGCCAGCACAGTTGTGCTGTTGACGGGCCAGCTTTTTTACTGATCTACATAAGGCTCCCATCCTTTCCGGCTGCCACGTCAGGTCGGCAACCCGCTCATCTGATGGGTCCTGTTTTGTCCCAGCCCAAACCACATTCTTGAGCACGCACAATAAATCAGCAGACAAAGGCTTCTGTTGACCTTTTGCTACAGATCAAATATGAACACTGAGAGCGGAATGGATATAAATCTCGAATTAGTGCAGCCATTGTCCGCTGCGGACAAACGTGTCGCAGGGGGGTATGGAGAAGATCCTTTTCGTTATGCGGCCAATCCTGGCGAGGAATGGAGCAAAATTTCGGATCTTGCTGAGCGTCGGAGGATACAAAACCGCACCGCTCAGCGTAGTTGTCGTATGTCGCGCCGGTTGTGACGAATAATGGGTAATGGCTAACACGTAATATGATAGGTAAAAAGCTTAAGAGGCGGCTTGAAGACCTTGAAAACCGCGCCCATTACTGGAGACCGGGAGCACATCTCGGTCCGGTTCAACAACTCCAAAAGTGTCATTCTTACGGTATGTCCTGATCGTCATTATCGAATAGCATGTCTATGGACTAATGAGTGCTAGCCATGTCTGGTACAAACTCTCAGCTTGCAACGCCACCAGGGGAGACTGTTAAGGATCGGGTAACTCCAGGACCCCACTCCCAACTTTCAGACGATGGAAGTCATGACGAGACGGGCATGGATTCCGATCTTCTCTCATTGTCTCCCTCCGATAATGAGTCTGAGGCCCTCTCACCGTCTGACACAGATTTCATGAAGCTTTGCCCCGTCCTTCAGAAGCTGGTTGCGAATTACAGAAGATACTCAAGCCATCTCAGCAAAGACTTAGGAGGAAGTGCGCTATTACCTCTTGAAACCCTAGAAATCTTACACATCTCGCCATTAGACCCAATTGGGAACGGCGAGAGCGGCTCACATTTGAGAGCTAGGGACGACGGACGTGGCACAAGCAGCAGTGAGAATAGCACAAAACATACCACGAGCTCACCGACATCTCAAGGAGGACAAAGGTCGAGCTCGAAAAGCACTGAGGGGCAGAACAGGCCGAGAAAGCGTCGTTCCTCGAGCGAGGCAGACGACTCGGACTCGGACGGCACGACACGACGGAGACCGAAGAAAAGAGCGGAAGAGACGACGAACAGACAGCTCGCATGCCCGTATTGGAAGCTGGACAGTAGAAGCCACCGTAGCTGCTTTTCCAAAAAGCTCACGAGGATTCGCGACGTCAAACAACACCTAGCGCGGAGGCATACCCCCAAATTCTACTGTGAACGATGCTTTGCGACATTCGAGACGGAAGGGAGCCACGAAGCCCATATCACGCGTGTTTCGGATGACCTGTGTTCCCGCGACCCAAAGCAGAAGCTCGACGGAATCACGCACGCCCAACAGCGCCAACTATCGCGACGATCAGACCCCAAGCTGTCCGAAGAGCAGCAGTGGTTCTCTATTTGGGATGTCGTTTTCCCGACCGAGGAGCGACCCAGGTCAGCCTATCTAGATGCCGGCCTGTCGGAAGAGATTGCCCAGTTTCGCGAGTACTGTAACCTACATGGGCCCGGAATCATGGATGAGCACCTGGCAAGCGAAGTCCCCGAGGATGAGCGGAGGGTTATGCTGTCGAGGCTCATTGCCGCAGGGCTCGAGCACCTATTTAGGGGGTTTTCGGCGCGTACGCAGATTGCCAACCAAACCGGTGGCAGTAGTGGTGCGGATCCAGGGGAGGGGATTGCATCGCCTGGTTTCAGCTTGTTCGGGCCTGATTTGCGCATGGACTGGCAAGACGTTGGTACCGAGGCTTCTTCTTACTCGGATCTATTTCCACAGAAGCACGTGTCCGCGGTGCCTGCTGATTCGGAAAGCAATTTCCAATCATGGGAGGATGTTCCAGATTTCGATGATATGCCGTTTTGGTTTTCCAGTTCGAACGGTGGTGTATAGACGGACTGGATAGGATGCTGCAGCGAGCTAGTAACGGCATGCAGCACAGGAATCAGTTTTCCTTGCCATCAATCACTCGCAAGAATTATATGTATTGGAGATTGTATTCTTCAGATGCATATCATGATTGTGGAGTCAATGCCAAGTCTTTCCCGTGAACGCTCATCATTTCTTCGTTGCTTCATTTATATATGACCACACTTCCACCCCATCTCTCCTCCAACTCCGTCTTCCACTCCGCAAACCCCCTCACCTGTCCATCCCCAAACAATATCTCGCCCCGATGCAACCTTCTATTTAACGGCTCCACTATGAACCAATCGTGATCGCTCTTGCACACCAGCTCCTCCTTATGATCGCTCGTCTTGTTCCCCGGCTGTTTGATGCGAGTCTCCAGGCACGACACGCAGTACGAGTCGAGGCAAAACTTGCACATGGCAAATTGCTCCGAAAGAGACATGATGTTGAGGCAGAGTGCGCACGCGCGGTTCGATGACTGGATCTCGGGCAACTTGGGCTCTTTGCGGTTCTGCTGTGGCGAATCGGTGGGCGTGCCGAGGCCGGCGCGGGGGTTGACCTTGCGCATGGATATCGCAAGAGCACTGGCGTTTTCGATGTCGTCTGCGGCGATGAACAGGCGTAGAAGGTTAGCCAGCGCGTACTCGTCGTTTTGCGGCTCCGAGTCGGACAGTAGCTCGAAACTAGCGAGTACAAGATCCCGCAACAGTGCCTTGGCTTCATCTTGTCGATGCAGTAGCCGGTAGAATAGCGCCAAATAGATGGAGGCAATGTTAATGTCTGATCCCAATGACTCTGAGGGCATGTCACTATTTGACTGGTTGTTTTGCTTCTGCTGCACGTCCTCGAGCTTGGCGATCCAGGTGGCTGCTTCGTCGGTTTCGAAGCCTGCCTGCAGCACCTGGTTTTTATACAAGGCCGCCAGCCTCTGGAAAGAAACTGCTCGACCCTGACGTGTAGGTACATTGCCATTGGTGCGGCTCTCGTACAGAGATATAGGCTCAAACACTGCAATTGCATCGTGTGTGTTCTGGCTGTACGCATACGTCATGCCACACGACAGCCGTAGCCAGAGGTTTTTGAGATGATTAAACGACTCCAAAGCAGTTTCGGAGGCTTCTTCCAGCCAGCGAAGGAGCAATTCGACCTTGTCAGCCTTAGACGCTGCCCTTGGTATCCAATCGAGCAGCAAGGTCTTGTTGTACTGGTCCAGGAAGAAGTCAATGACCCTACTATGGGTCTTCTCTGTCGTTTCGTAATCGGTAGACAATGTCTCCAGCACTTTGAACATGTCTTTATGGCGGTTTTCCGCAGCGAGGACCTCGAGATACGAAGCTTCTGCGACAAACTTCTCGGAAGGCTTGAGGTTGATGTCCCTTCCAGCCTCCACCGCCTTCTGGAAATACTCCAGCGACGCGTCCACCATACTGAGACGATAGTTGCATCTAGCAATCAGCAAGTAGTCCAAGTACAGCCTGGATTTGCTCCGCGATAGTCCCAGCGCACTATCACCTCCTTCGGCAATGTACTTTATCTCAATATCAGCACACGTCAACGCCTTTCTAAGAGACTGCTCGTATTGGCCGTCAACCCACAGACACCAGGCTATCCGTCCCATAGTCTGCACATCATGGCCATCAAGGTTCAACGCTTGTTGGTAGTACGATAACGCCTCCTTGTGCAAGCCCTGTGTCAGGAACGTACTGCCGACGCGACGGTGCCAGTGCGCTGTTTCGGGAATGGCCGCCCACTCGACGGCCTTGAGGATGCGCTGGCCGGCGGGAACTTCAGACCAGTTGCATTTGGACTCGAACCAAGTGTTTCCCGAATCCATGTACGCTAGACTCTGCACGATCTCGAAGCAGAACTTTGTGGGGATCGGCTGCTCGAAGTCTTCTGATAGCCACGCCTTTGCCCAGAGTCTTCCGATCTGCTGCGTGATGCCTGAATTCGTCGACGAGGCCTTCTGAGCCCAGCTTCTGGCTTCAGGGTCAAGGCTCGCCAGAACACCTTCGTCGCTCATCCAACGACGCAGCCCTGCAATGTTTGCGTCACTTAGGACTTCCAGTCCTTCGTTGCTCTTTTCGTACAGCAGGGTCCATTCCAGAATAATCGCCTCGTCGGTAAGCATCTTGTGGATCTTGTTACTAATCAGTCGCTTGTTTGCGGAAGATACGAGCGTCGGGTCGAGTATCTTCACGTGTTCCTGCCAGTACCAAGCCGCATACTGCTTGAGAGAAGACTTTCCTCTGCCCAGCCCTCGTCTCTCGTACACGTCGCGTTCCGTGAAAATACCTAGGCAAGTATCCAAGATGTGGATCTTCGCCTGCACATTGTCGAATCCGATGCACGGTCGGCCCTTATCCTGTCCGGTACGCGGCTTGGGCGGATCCTGGCTCTGGAAAAACTGCCTGACGGAAGAATGGAATATCGTGACCAACGTGGTATCCTTGTTGGAGCCATATTCAATCTCGTTGTCCACACATAGATACTCCGAGTCTGATGATGGACTAGCTGGACTTGCGGGGCTGAAATAACGCGGAGGAGTTCCGGGGAGAAACGCGCCTTGGCCGAGAGTTGGGCTGAAGCCGCCCTGTTGGGGCTTGGGACTGGTGCGCTGCAACGTGCCAGTGCTGTTTCGTTGAGGGGCGCGATTTCTGCTGTGGGAGCCTCTCCGGCGGTCCGACGAGAAAGAAGAGAGTCGTCCCCTTGGGCTAGTGATGCGTCCGCGTGGAATGGAGATTCCAGGCGGGCTGTTACCGTCGCTGTGGCTTGGCCGGCCTACCCTGTCTTCGCCCAGAGGGCTATGCTCGACGTTTCTAAACGACTGGCGTTGGAGTCTCTCAAAGTCCTTCACCAAATCATCCGTCGACTGGCCATCTTCCCTCTCCAGCTCAAAAAAGCACGCATACGGGCCCCTCAACGCCTCCTCCATCTTGAAGGGCTTATCCCCAAACTTGAGCACCAGGATCTCCTCGAGTTCCGCCAGCGACAGCGTCTCCTGCGCCCAGACAACCCACCGCAGCATCTCATTCAGGTCCTCAGCCGCCTCAGCCGACAGCGCCGTCGTCAGGTTGTTGAGCGTCTGCTGCAGCATGGCGTTGGTCTCCTGCGGGTACTGCTTGACGCTCTGCAGGATGGAACGCGGGTGGCGCTTGCGGTGGACCTCGGCGAGCATGAGCTTGGCGAGAATGAAGAGCCCGTCGGCCTGCTTGACGATGGCGTCGATGACGTCGTCTTTGAAGTCGGGCGCGGTGCGGCTCATGATGCGCTCGTTGACGATAGATTCGATGACGAATTTCCTGACGTCTTCGGCGTTGCGGCTCGTGGTGATTTGGATAGTGATGTAGATGTTTCCCATGGCCAAGGGGTCCAAGGCGAATGTTACTCGTTCGGACAAGTGCGTCCTGCCAACGAGTGCAAATTGTACTCGTGACTCTTCCACAGTATCGTCTGTTCCGTCATGCGGTGCTAAGAGCTCGAGAAGCTGCTGCATATCCTCCTGGTCCGCCTCATCAATTCCATCCAGAAACACATACATCCTCGGCCCTTGGTTGCTCGATTCGAACGGCTCGCGGAATAGTTTACGGAATGCGCTCGACACCGTTCTGATCTCGTCAGGACGGTATGCCGTCTTGGTCAGCATCTTGGCGTAGTAGGCGTCGCTTTCGCTCAATTGGTAGGCGACATCACGGAGCGCTTGGGTCACGCTGCGTGTCTCGGGATCAGTGTCTCGGAAGAAGAAGTAACCCACTCGGTAGTCTTGGTCGGTACAATGCGAGATAACCCTGGCTGTCAAAAATGACTTTCCCGTGCCTATCCCTGTTAGCAATAGTCTCAGGGTAGAAGGCTAGATGCGAGCTTACCCAGATTGCCAGACACCCAAAGGTATCGTGTCTCTCCCTCCAGCCATGCAGTCAAACCCTCGTCTTCTAGGAGCCAGTCTCCCGTCCCGGCCACCCGTGATTTTTTGAAATATGTATAAAAGTCTTCGGGAAACGGCGAGGGTTCCAACACCTCCCTAATCCGGTCCTGGTATGTGCGATTCGCGCGCTCCAGATTTTCGGCTCGCAGACTCATGAGGTTTTCGTTGACCTGGCTAACTGCATCTTCCACGCGGCCCGTCCTAGTGTTAATCTCAAGGACTTCGCCGTATGTATCTGTCAAAACTTGGCGTGACTCTCCTAGGGTCAGCGCTTCAAGCTTCTGCATGGCAGGCTGGATGGGGCTTCCAGCATCGAAGAGACGCTTGAAGAATGCTCGGAATCGCCCTTGCCGGACCTCCTTAATGGCCAGAACGAGCACGTTGAACAACGCTGCTAGAATCTCCACCACCTTGTTCCTTAGTGCTGGTGACAGCCGGTTCTTCACGTAAACCTCTAAGCGAGCAGTGAAGTCCTAGTGTCTTTTTTAGCTAGATCTTCATCCGTCGTTTGATTAACATACCTTGAGTTGGTCAAACAAATCCAATATTCTGTCGTACGATGCCGACACGTTATTCGCAGCATTCACGAGAAACAATACGGCTGAAAAGATGGTCTGCGTTGGCGCAAACACCTCGGAAGCTGCGCCCGCCACGATGTCTCCCATCAACTCTACTGGCTGTACCACGGCCGCCACTGCGTCGATGATCTTGCGGTGTCGGTTTCGGTAATCAGAAAAGCGCCAGTTCTCAATATCCAGTTGTGTTTTCAAGTCATCCAGGGTAGTGATCGTAGGGTTCATGAAATAGTCGAGGTTATCGCCAGATGAATCTCGAAATACACGACCGGCGTCGGCCAGAATGGCTGCAAATTGGGCTTCCGCAGTCATGGCGGGCTGAGCTGGCGCTGCCACCACCGCCTGCTGTTGGCCGGTTTCATCCTGAGTCCGGGGCATCTTGACGTATCCTGACCGCGGAGGCGTCGAAAACCCACAACAGAGTAACGGAAGAAAAGGAGATGAAGAAGACGAGGGATCAGACGAAGGCCCAGGATCGCTCATCATCCGCCCTGCATGGCTGGCCTGCTACACCGACCGGGGGAAAATTCTTGATGAAAGCTTGACAGAAAAAGTCGGGAAAAGTGAGGGGTGGGAGAGAAATAGGAGGGGCCGGCCTGCAGACCCTGGCAATATAGCGTCGACCAGGGGCGGAATGCTGGCGGCTCTGGCGATCAACTGTGGGTGGGGTCGGAGGGAATAACTATGACACTGTCGGCGTCAGCAGATGTTGGAACGACAAGGCTGATCTGATAGTCGTGTCGCGTGAAGGAATTTAGGGATTCCGTAATGTTGCGATAACTACATGAGGGTCGCACGAGGAGCGGTTGGCGAGGCAGCCATTCCTCCTGAGGTTCCACAGGAACACGGAGAAAGCGCTCCAAGCCTCCTCATCGAACAAATGCAGCATTTTCCCATCATCAGCGCGACACAACGATTATATGGTCAAGTCAGGAACTTCATCTTCCTGATCTGGGGAGTTAGATGACGAAAAAGAAAAAGTCGTGTCGTGGTGGCTAAGATACTTTGGCAGTCAGCTGCTGCACCACGGCCACAAAGTGGAATCAGCTGAGCCACTAATTATTCGCCTCTCCAAGATGGCTGCCTATCGACAGTCGTCGTTCTCTTGACAGCATGAATCAATAGGCAACAAACATAATGTACAGCCTATGGTGCAACGGGTCTAGCTGATGGCTCTTGTTTGTTGTTACAAAAGTATCTGGCAAAGTTGTATTACAAATGTTGCTGATGTAGTGGCAAATCTTCCTAAAAGAGCCGCATGATGACGGGTAGGGCCGTCAGCCGTTGCAGGCGGGCTGGCTTACCTGCTGATGTGCTGACGCGCCTGGCTATGCATGCTCGAGCCCTTTCGCGTCGCGTTCTATGCGATTACCAGGATTATGATACTTGTCAGGCTAACCGGCAGGGAATTAATGTCATCAAGCGTTGACCTGCTTGAAAGGGATTACTACCAGGGTTAGTAGTGCATGCTCAGGCTCACCAGTATTTACCTGTATTTATTTCATCGCTGAGTTTTGGATTCTAGGATCCGTCTGCGGGATATTCACCTCCAGGACAATGCAAGGCAGGCTTGTTTTGGGCCGTGGCCAAGGACATATGAATGGCTGCAGTCACGTCACTTGTGGGTTTGGTTTCCTTGCCTCCTATTTGGCTCAAGATGATTTCCAATTAGCATAAAAGACTTACCAGGAGCTTATTCAAGCCTGCAGTTCCCCTTACTATATTAACTGAGGAAAGGCCCATGATTGTATGGCACATTCCGACATCTTGCACAGCCTCCATTCCTGGTCAGGTTTGACAGGCGCCCTGGCGTTTCATGGACACCACCTACGATCTAATCCGCCAGACGACGCACCTTTTGCTTATGTGTTAGCTGCTTTCCTGAAGAAGACAAGAGGACAAAAAAGCTCAGACAAGGCAAAACCTGTTCTTTCTGCTCTTGCTGCAACTGTCAGATCCTTCCTCCGTGGAGTTGCTGCGCCCTGTTTCAGCCTTGTTGGCCTGTTATCGCCCGATGCGCCTGAGTAGAAAATGCAACGGAAATTTTCAGCCTCGAGGAAAACAATGCTTTGATCAAGGGAGAAGAATGCAAGGAATCCCTGGTTGGTTTCCCACGCAGACTTTTCTCGAATATTGTGACGATCCGGCAGCGAATCTTAGGTGCAGCTCCTATGATCGACCAGGGCAGTTTCCCGTTCCCGCCTATTCCCAGACCAGATCCCCCGCAACGAGAGTGCTGAAACACCTTTCCAGCGCTAGCCTGACCTGCTGCGACGCATCCCGAACAGGGGTTCCGTCCCAACTTGCTGGCACCCTCAAATAGCACAGAAGCGCCAGATCCCTCAAGCCAGACGAATCATAGGGTCATTGCGCGTTCCTTCCACGTTTTCTGTTTCTCATTCCGAGCAGAGGCTAGAACGGGAAGGTCGCCAAGTCCCCAAACGTTGGCGGAACGGAGTGTGGCTGTGAGGGCCAAAGACGTGATGCGGGATTCGAAACGCTGGCGAAGGTGCGACCGACAATGCTTCAGTGTATCCGAAAATCTGCATCTTGACCTTCTCAATCTTGTCCGTCGTTTGGCGGCAAATAGATCTGCGCGCAAATCGTGGGAACGACAGATGGCTTGCCTGTTTGAGACACGCTGCGGCTTGGCGACAGGACGAAACAAGGTATAAGATGGTCGCTGTACTGCATTGTTGACTGGGAATGCTTCAGTTTACATCGGGTGTCATCTTTTTTTGTTTCTTTTCTTCTTTCCTCGTATCAAGCACTGGTTGCTCGCGGTTGATCCGTTTCTTTTCTGTACAAAGCACTGGTAGCCATCGGTTGAGCCGATCTTCAATAACTCTTACCATTTAATACCCCTTTTCTTCCATCACATCCTGTTCAACTTCATACCAGCAAAATGGTCCGTATCGCTTTTGTCGCTGCCATGGCTTGTAAGTAGATTGACCAAGTACTCCATGAATGTCGAAGACTCATACTCACATTTGCCCAGTTGCCACCGCCCTCGCGCTGCCTCAGCTCAGCCCGGATCCCAACGGAAACCAAAAGTGAGCCACCTGATCCTCGGATATGGCTTCTCGAAACTGACGCGAAATAATAGCATTGGTAACGGCCGAGGGGCTCAGTTCATCACTGGTGCTTGCATCCAAGACGCTGATGTAGGTCGATTCCTTTCAAATGCGCCGCTACCCTCCTGACCTTTGTAGTGCGCCTCGGGATGCTGCGCAGTGCTTGGCTCTGGTGGTATCTGCTCAGGTCCTGCGGTAGCTTTTGAGCAAGGCAAGCGAGGCTGTGGCTTCGTCGGCAGCGGCGCGGGCAATGGAAACAACGGCAATAACGGAAACAATGGCAACATCACTAATCCGAATAATGGTAACAACGGCAACAATGGCAACAACAACAACAACGGCGTTGCAGGCACCATCAATGCCGGCATGGCCGGGTCACAAAACGTTGGCCTAGGCAATGGCTCGCAGTTCATCACGGGCCAGTGCTTCAGCGACGCAGACTGCGCGTCGACGTGCTGCGCCGGCTCGGTAAATGGCGGCGTGGCCACGTGCGCAGCTCGTGCCGTGGCTACGGAGAACGGGAGGAACGGTTGCGGCTTTCGCGCTTAGACGAAATACGTGATCAATAACGAGGTACGAATGAACCGGGCACAACGTATGGAACCAGACCAGGCGTCTGCGATGGAGGAGCGCCAGCTTGATGCTAGGCATGGACGGGGTAGCCCAGGGACTACAGAACGCTGGGCGCTCGTGTAATTTAGGACTGTTCAAGGCGTACATATATCTTTTCTTTTCAAGACTGTTTCGAGGCTGCTGTGCTCAGCCATGCACCTAGTTCCACGCCAAACTGTGCCGCCTGATCGATGAAGCTCAAATGGCCCGCGTCCTTGATCGTAACGACCTCCTTTGCTTTCAGCGCTTCTCCTAGCCTGTGGGCATCTTTGACGGGAATCCATTTGTCGTCTGCGCCCCATATGACCTTTACTGGTAGGTTGTCTCCCACTTCTGCATACCTTCCCTCCACTGCATCTGTGCTTCTTGAATTTGCCTGGCAAAGCTGCCTGACAAATCCTTTCTTTCCACCTTCTCTTAGCCAGGGAGCTTTCAGTGTTGCCCTTGTTTCTTGTGGAAGCTCAAAGAAGGCCGCGTCGCGGATGTAGCTTTCCAGGATGCCTTCAAATGCCGAGTCCGGTAACTGTTCAAAGTACTGCGGGCTCTCAGCCACAGCCTTGAACAACGACTGACCAAAAGGTCCAATGGCCACAACGTTGATGAGGCACAGACTCGCATACTCTAGGCCGTGCAGAAGAAGCCCACGCAAGGACTGCAGCCCACCGTGGTCGTGAGCAATGACATGCGCCTTCTGCGATCCCCAACTCTTCTGCCACGATTTGAACAACGCCGCATAGGCCTCTGATTGCCGCGCGAGATCTGAATCCAGCTCGCTGACTTTGTCTGGTGCCATGAACGATTTGCCAGGCAGGAGTTGCTCTATCGGGGACTCGCCGAAACCGGGGTTGTCGAAGAGGTAGACGTGGAATCTGCGAGACAGCGCGAGAGCAAAGGGGACCCAGACGCGGGATGACCAGGGCGTGCCGTGGACGAATACGACTGGTGAGGAGCTCGGGTCGCCAAGGGACCTCCACTTGATGGAGAATCCATGTGTGGAGGATTCGTAGGCGAAGATCTCTGTCAGGGCAGTAGGGTCATCGTTGTTTGGAGTCATGGTTGAAACGTTCCAGCCAGAAACTGCTGCGCCACGTTCCAACAAAATACCAATGAGTAAAAGGTCACGGTGTCGAATGCCGGTGAGGCAACCAGTGCCCTTCACAGCGGATGGAGCACGCTAGGTTTATATGTGGACGTTATCGAAAGCTACGTAATAGCCGCTGCAAAAACAGGGAATGATCAACGCCCGCCTTAAAAGCGAAGGATACCCTAATTCCCAGTGGCGACGACAGCCGCGCCCTTGGGTTAACATCCCGATCTGTTCAACTATGTCATAGCTGACAGATTGCTTAGCAGAAGAGCCTTCGCAATGCAACAGGCACGATTAAACTCTTGGGAGTTTGTTTGCTTTATTTTCCTTTCCTTCTCTATATTATGTTCGAACTTCAATAAGAATTATCCATTGCCAGGGCTTAAAAATGATATCCACTACGGAGATGCTCGTGAAATTGAAAGGTGCCTCACAATGAAGTGCGAAGCCCTTTCAACTTTGACCTAACTACTCTAAGGAGCAAAGTGGAAAGTAGAAGGCTCAAGGATTTTTCCTGATGGAAGTAGTATCGATTAAAACACGGATCCCGCACAAGTTAGGCACAGAGCCTAACCAAGCACGCCGTATGATTTGGTCACTTGTATTGTCTAGATTCATGCCTAGAGGATCAGAGCAGGCAGTCTACCAATAGATTCTCTATGAGACTAGTCGGAAAGAAAGGCGACAGATAGATTTGTACAACCAGCTACAGATCCCCCTTTCCAAGGAATAACGATTCGCTTCGGTGGTGATTGTAGGGAGCAACCGCTCGCATGGTTTAGGGACCTTCTGCTACTCCTACGTCTAAGGCTAGCAGACCGTCTATGTAAGGATCGCGTAACCGCGGTGTCTCTAAAACAGCCGAATTCTTTGCCCGTTGGAGCTCGGTATCATGTCCTCGTCGAAGGCTTTCATTTGCTGTACAAGGAGGGAGGGTGTCAACATGAAGGTGTCAAAGGGCGGTTGAACAGTAACAAGTTCGAGAACCTGCACATGATTTAGCGATATGCATGATCCCAGATTTTTTTTTTCTGATTTATCAAGCAGCTGGCACTCCACAGGTCCACCCGGCGATTGAACACATCTCCAAATATGATTTCCGGAGCACGTACAGAAGGTGGCGTATGTAGTATGCTTGGGACACCGTTATCGAGAAGTGCCTCTCCAAAATCGATGATTCTTACTGATGGCGATGATTGGAGAATATCGAGTTTTGGAAACCTAGCAGGCCGAACGATATAGGATGGGATATTGGCCACTGAAAATCTGCCATCCAGGCTGCTCACCATGTCGATTCCAGGCTTCCCAAGACTATCAACAAAGGTCTTTTCGTCTCAGATACTTGTCTCAGGCACTCCAATAGCCAGATTTCGGTAGTGAACATTTAAAAATCAATATAATCAATTGCAGACGAGGTATATGAAAAGAATGACTTTACCACCGTGGCAAGTACCGTGACATGCGAGGAAGTCGAGTCCTTGTAGGGTCTGATACGGGAAAGACTTTGCAAGCACGGCTGGAAGTCTATCATCTTTACAGCAGGAATCAACGATATCTGCCACTTTTGGGCATAGAAGCCCAGCTCAACTTGTGCAGAATCTTGTACCGGCCATGGTGCAAAATGTCGTCAAATGCAACTGGATGATTGCCCCCGGGCCGATACCGGTGCAGTGGCTCAGCGTCGACATCACAGCGCTAGTCTGTGTTGGCTTCTGGTGATGACAGTGTGCGAAAGTCTTGATGAAACGGTGACGAAGAAGTATCTGGACCTTGCTGAGCCTAAAGGTTCGAGGGACATGGCTGCGATGTAGGTGCATCATGTTGCCGCGTTTGGTCCGCTGTCAGCTGAAAACCTGTTGCGCTGCAGCCGCTAGTTAAGAGCACTCACGCCCCGGTCAGTTGAAGATCTGGTGCTCCTTTGCGTTTTCATTCGGGCATTGAATACTGGCACTTGGACGCATCGGACGTTCTGGTTGAAGAAATGCAGTAAGACGAGGAAGTGGTGTTCCATTGCAACCAGAACGGCAGGCTATAATAAACAGCATGGATTAGCGGTCAATGGCCAGCTCGGACTCAGTGAGAAACTCCTGCTCTAAACGCCAGCTACCTTGAAGTACGGTCGAAAATTATTGCTGGCTAGCTGACACCGCCGCACCTCCTTGAGCAACAATTTTTGAACACGCGAATATCGAACAATGTTAGCATCGCATCCAACATTGTGGCATCCGCCGTCTTCGCTCTTGGCCAAGTCCAAGGCTACTAAGCAGTTCTTTTATGATCCTCCCCCCTCTTGATCGTCATTATTATTCTTCAAGTAATTTGAAGAAATTGTAGGTTGAAATAGAAAGTATAAGAATGGCCAAGGGTTCGCTATTCGCCTCTTCATTTTTCCTTCTCAAACAACTATTTAAACGTAATTTCAAATAATCCATCTTAGCCATAGCTTGACATGTCCAATGTGTTCCGGGTACTTATCATGCACGAAAGTTATCAGTAATCGTGGTCAGTGTATCTTCCACCGTCCTGACAGACTCATTATCCACCCATTCCTCCTCCGCAAGGAAGCGCGCGGAAGGTCCCATAGGATGCCCCCCATTTTTTGGAAGAGGGCAGGTCGGAGCGGTTGCGTCCATCTCTGATGTAGACGGAGCCAGCGGTAGTGTGGGATGCGGCGTGGTTCTGCGTGCCGTGGACAGATACGCTGGAATGGTGGTTCTCAGAGGAGAAGACGGGGATTGGGCATGGTGATGGCTACAGTTGTGCAAAGCTTAACGGGACTGCTTCGCACATTTAGCAAGCATGCTATGTCTCTGTTCTTTTTTTTTTTTTTCTTGCAGGGGCCAGAAGTGCCGTGGGAATGTGCTGGCAGGTTCTGCGTTGTTTTTTTTTTTGTTTTTTTTTGGGCATTATGTCTGTTATTATGTTTGCGTTTTCGTGCGTTATATAAATCCATCCTGCTACCGTCCAATTCGTGAATTCGTGAGAGCCAGCTAAGTAAGTAGATGATGAAAGAAACACAAGCTGTCCGCGCTACTAAATTTACATGTCACAAAGGCCTCACGATCGAATCACTCCTCCATCATATCTCATCCATGATCCCTTTGAGTCGATTGATTTTATGCCGCAGATGTTTCGTGAATGCAAGGACCAAAATAAGGGCTCGAAGGGAAGACGCAGCCTCGAGCGAGCTCGCCCATGTGCCAACCAGGAATGCTTCGTGATGTATGACCTTGGGGCCTAGCCAGGTGACGAATCTCTTATCATCAATGAGCTTTGTCAAGTCGGCTGCTTCAAAGAGCAGTTTCAGGGAGTGGCCGTGCTTGCATAGCTCTTCTAATGCCGTCATTGCTTGGTCGGCCAACCATTCCATTCTAGCAGACTTTTAAGAAAATGAAATCAGAAATGGGTTCAATTTACTTACTCTAACGTTGTTGCAAGGTAATACAAGCTGACGAAAAACGACGGCGACGAGTTCTCCCTCCAGAAGCGTGTCCTTGGTAATTTATCTTCTCGTTCTTCCGCCTGACTCATAAGGCTGAATAGAACACACTTGACGACATTTTGGCTGTACTCTTTGAGGTAATAATTGCCTCCAGATATCGAGAATCTGCTGATTTCCGGAATCCTCAATAGATAGCGTCCTTGAATCGGAAACGCTATCTGCTCCTCGTCCCTGCCAACCACCAGATACACGGTTCGGCACCAATGCGACAGCTGGTAATCGGCATCGCTGTAACTCGGCCAGTGGGACTCGTGCGCGGGCTCCGACACATCGATGAGGTTTTCCGGGTCAAAGGGCTGCTGCTCGAGTCCAGGCACAGCGACTGGGGTCCACGGGCTTGACGGCGGTGACAATGACAAGGCGTCAGGAACGGTGAAGAAGAGCTCAGAATTATCCATTTCGCATCCACCCGTCGCGCGTCTGTGTGAACCTCTCGTGAAGAATCTCTATCACGCCACAGCAAAACAGAAGAAGTTTCAATGTCGAAAAGAGAAGGTGAAACACAGGCGATTCGGAGGAATCAAGGGCACCCGTCCAGCTCTTATTGTGTCCTTGTTCCGCCGCCGAGGATCTGCAGGGAATAGGGTAAACGTTGCTATTTTGGGAACGGCGCTATTGCTTGGCTCGACGGACGTCAGCATTTTTTTGGTGGCACAGAGGGAACACGGCGATTCGAGGCGGAGCCCGTCAGCAGTAACACCGTGGTGCTGGGGGCCATCGGAGGAATCGCGTACGACTATCATCGGGGCATTTCATCAAGACTGATGAGGTTGGTGATGCCATTTGCAGCAACTCCGGAATTCAACGATTGATAAAACTTCTGGCACGGCTTATTTCGCCAATTCTGTTTTTGTCTCAGCATCTGCTGACTCAATATTCCTTGGAGTATTTGCTTCTCGGGATCTGGGCCATGCTTTCCCCGAGCCGTTGTCCTGACCTTTGTTCGCTAATTCGATCATCACACTAGATACTTGCTATGTATGGCCGGGGATATTGGCTGTACGCCCATTTCATTTGGGGTTACCGACTTGTCAATGAACAGCCAGGACCAAAATGCCTCTGTTGGGAGAGAAAGGAAATGTCTGACGCCATCACATACAGAAAATAGCATTTGAATGTGTTCAAAATTTCCCTCCGGGGTGATTTCTCCAGCGGTATCGTGAGAGGCTTTGACGAGTGTTGTGCAGCGCCGCAGCGAGGCACGAAGAGGAAGAAGCAGTTCAGGGCTTGGGTAGAATGGAGCCCAGGCAGCTCTTGGTCCTCTTTCTGTCTGAGACGGCCCGGTGAGAACGAACGCAGAAAACAGCACCAAGGCCTGTTCACCGAAACGACATACACTAAGTGGCTCACCGATTTCGCTGTGTCGTGATTGCTTCATTAGGTGTATTGCTGCGGCGATTTCCTCTATAAAATAAACAATATGTTGCCTCCAGAATCTCGTGTTGATCGCAAGTGAGAGACTTTTTGTATGGCAATCACATTCGTGATGACTTGCGAGTCTTTGCTGTCGTCTTCGAGATGTCGCGAGATCTCCTGGTTTGGCTCTCTTATCAGTTTTCAACCCCCGCTCTTCATCTGCAATCAGGGCATGTTCATCGGCGCAGATGCCCATCGAGTTTGAAGCACTGAAACCCGGATAGTGCCGCTGGAGAGGGTTGCCAAGACCAAAGTATTACTCAATATAACGGTGGGCGTTGGCATGCCCTATCACTACGCAAGCCTAATCATGCATTTTGAATGCAATGATTCTGACTGTTGTTGAGTTTAATTGATGAGCTGGCAAAAGTGCGGTTTATCTCAATGCCTGTTCTTCCTTCATCCACTTCGTCATTCTACACAACGTGGCTGATGTCGCTGTGGGCATTGGCTTCGTATAAGTTCGAGTTCATAACATGGCTCTCCTCTAATATTGAGGCATTCTTCTGCCCTCATCCGACACTTGGCCAGCCGTCTGCTAGACAATTGTAAACGTCTCCCATGCACTCCGTCCCCCCTCGCCGCACTTCACCTGGAAGCCATACATCACGCCATGAACATACGCCTCACCCCTTAACCTGTATTCGTGCGCCGATTCCTCCTCCTCTTAAAATCTGCACCAAGGACAAACGGCACCTGTCCCCTCGGCAAGGTCACCAGCTTATCCTCCGGCCTCGCCGTTCGCGGCCCCAACCCCAGAAACCCGTTCTTATCGTTGCGCGGTGGAAGTTTGCCGCCCGGAGACGTCCCCAGATGTGCATCGCGAAAAATGTTATGGATGCTTTTTATAATTACTCGCCGCCATGTGAGCTTGACGTACAGCGACCACACATCCTTGCAATCATCTCCACGACGTGTGGTGTCTGGGAATCGGCTTCGCCAACGTAGGACACTACCTGGGTGGCTGCGCTATAAATCTCTTCCCATCATGCCCACCCGAACGTAGAAAGAGCGATAAATGGGGGTTTCTTGTCGAGACCAACCGGCTTTACGCGGCACTTGATATCGTCGTTATCAATTCCATTTTTCGAGACCAGGACACGAATAGTCTTGGGGCTGACAGGAGGTCAATGCATTCCCGGCTCCAGGGTGAAATTGCTAACCATTAGATAAGTTAGGAGACTCGCTGCACGATTTACACATATTTCTCACGTGAAAAACTGGATATAGGTAATAGTTTCACAGTCTCATTTCCACATAGGGGGATGTTCTGGCGTTTTTGCCCAATGTAATAATGTAGCATGCACAGTCTTCTTCGACTCCAGTGGTATTCTCTATTGAGAACGATGCAAGCCTCTTATTCAAGTCATGATTAGGTATCAAATAAGATCGTTGGACGTCTGCAACACAGCAGGGGTGAGTTTAATCGTACGGGTCAGCGGAGTAACTCACCAAGACATACCCTTGCTAGACTTTGGGCTCATTGATAAAATCTCATTGGAATCGAATGTTGGTAGTGACCTCTCTTCAGTCAGTGATGACCTTATTAGGGATTTTTGTTCACCAGGATAGTTGGCTGGTCTCGAAACGGGAATGATACCAAATCCCATGCGTGAAGGCATGAATTTGTTTCTAACTTGAAGGCTGTCATGTTTTGGAGCACTAATAGAATCCAGAATGATGTTTTGACAGAATAGACATTTGTTTGTTATATCTAAGCCGCCACCAAAACGCTTCAAAAAGCAGTGGATTTCAGAATGTGGCGAGGGGATGTTGTACAGGGTAGTGCAGTACCATTGTGGCTCAAGCAAGCAGACATGACCTGATTGTGGCTGTGTCTGTTACATCTACCGCGTCATGTATCATTGTATCACGTGATGACAGGACGCATGAATGGAATTTGGCCAATCGTTGAGAGTTAAATGAGTTGATGATGTGAGGGCTAAAGCCTTTCATGCGGTGAAGACAAGAACCAAGGAAGACAAAGAGCTAGACAGTCTTGAATGGTAGCTTTGTCACGGTGGCAATGCAAAAAGTGAGGCTGCGCAAGTCTGGTTCAGGCATCAAGTGCGGGCCTGCCGCCCTGCCGCCCTACAGCCCCAGGATGCATCTGACTGGAGGGGAATGAGCAGGACGAGGATGAGGATGACATCGCCCTGGAATAAGACGCCTTGGTCGGGGTAGTTCCGAAGGTGACATCCCGGCTCCGGCGCCGTTGGCCACCAACAGTGGTCGGTGTCTGCCAGCCAGATTGGATGCATCTTCTGCCTGCCCAGGGCCTGAAGCAATCCCATGATCGCTGGCGGGAGGAGCACATGCAGTAGCGCCGCGGCCTCCAGCACACGTGGGGTGCTCAGCGCGGCGCCAAAAGCGGTCCGTCGTGACAGGGACGAAAAAGGGCCCGAGTGACCTGATGCTGGCCTCAGGCTGTCGCATTCGTTAATCGTTTCGTGGATGCACTTATGCATAAGAAAGTGAGATGGCCCCTTTGGTGGCTGCCGTCGCATGGTTTTTGCTGCGCGAGATTTGGACTTGCTCTGCCTGCCTGCTTCCCACATTTTTTCCCGCATCCTCCTCTGATCCGATTCGACGATATACCTAGGCGTTTCCGCCCGACTATAACCGAAGCAACACGGCATCGTCGCAGTGCATCCCCTCATCCCTTCTCCCGAGGAAAATCTCCACAATTACGACTCTGCCTGGCGCGCGATTATCTTATCTGATTGATCAGGAGATCCATCCGCCGCCTGTCCTAGTTTCTCCGTTAATTATCTGATCCTGCCTGGCGAGCTCCCGTTTCCCACATCGGCGCGCTGGCAGTTCCGTTCTTCGGTCGAATTTATTTTTTTGTTTGTTTTTAATCCATTTTTGCACTTTCTTGATTTGCCTTTGGCTGGGCGACCTTGTTTCACACACGCCGCCCCCTGTTCTAGACAATTGTCTCCGTCCTTACCCCCCCCCCGGGCGACTGCCTGCTTACCTGACCCAAGCTGTGCCGTGCGTGGAGGATGGGCTGATGTGGCTTGTGCTGTGACTCGTTACTGTCTTCTCTCCGTCACCATCATCACCCTCACCTTCCCGACCCCCCCCGCGACCCTGCTCTCCTTGGGGCAACCGCGACCGTACCTCTTGGTCACTTCCCTTCGCCTGGGACACATCGTTGCTTGTATTCGCCACATGCTTCCCCCGCCGCCGGGACAAGCCGCCCACCATGCCTCGCCCATCCCACGATGTCCCTGAAACTACGCATCTCCTTGCCCCCTCCTCCACCTCCTCCTCCCCCTCGCCGTCATCTCCCTTCCCTGCCCGTCCCTCCCGCTACGCCCGCCCGACCCTGTCCCAGCTCGACCGCGCGCTGCTATTCGCCTCCATCTTCCTCGCCTCGTACGCCTACGGCCTCGAGTCCCAGGTCCGGTCTACCTACCAGCCCTACGCAACGTCCGCCTTTGGCTTGCACTCGTCGCTTGCAACCCTCAACGTCCTCCGGGGCGTCGTCGCTGCCGCGTCCCAGCCAACCGCCTCGAAGCTGGCCGATGTCTTCGGGCGCACCCGCGTGCTCGTCGCTAGCACAGCGCTGTATGTGCTGGGCCTGGCCGTCGAGGCCGTCGCCAGCAGCGTCGTCATGTTCTGCGCTGGCGCCGTCGTGTATCAATTTGGGTATACCTGCATTGTGCTGCTGATGGAGGTGCTGGTTGCCGATTACTCGAGCATGCGCGCCCGCGTGTTTTTCAGCTACCTACCCGCGCTGCCTTTCTTGATCAACACCTGGGTGAGCGGCCTGGTCACCGAGGCGGTGCTGGACCATGCGACATGGAGGCTCGGGATCGGCATGTGGGCCGTCATCTACCCGCTGTGTACAATGCCGCTGCTCATCGTGCTGTGGTCTATCGAGCGCCGACCGCGAAAGACTGTTTCCGACGATGACGACTTTAAGACGCCGCTCGAGGTCGACGGCCTGCGCAAGACGCTATCCGACCTGTTCGACCAGCTCGACGTTGTCGGTCTGGTGACGCTCATGGCCGCCTTCTCCCTAATCCTCGCACCCCTGACCCGTGCCGGCGGCACCGTCGATCATTGGCGCGACCCGGTGATTGTCGCCAGCCTGGTCCTCGGTGTCATGTGCATCCCTGCCTTCATCCTCTGGGAGCGCAACGGCGCCCGTGTGCCTCTCGTGCCCTTCCACCTGCTTCGCGACCGTGGAGTTTGGGCGTCCCTCGCGGTCCGCAGCCTGCTTAATTTCGCTTGGTACACGCAGGGCAATTTCCTCTACACCATCCTCATCGTCGGCTTCGACTTCCCCATCGAGCACGCCACCCAGATCTTGTCCTTCTTTTCCTTCTTTGGCGTCTTTTCCGGCGTAGCCGTGGGATTAGTAATATACAAGATCCGACGACTCAAGTTTATCATCATCATCGGCACCTTCCTTTTCATGGGGGCCTTTTGGCTGCTGATGCTGTTTCCGGGCGGCGCATCCGTGTCGTCCAAGCATGGCATGATGGCCGCCCAGGTCCTGCTGGGTCTCTCGGGTGGGCTCTTCGCCTACCCCACACAAGCCTCCATCCAAGCCTCGGGCTCCAAGGAGCACGTCGCCGTGCTGACGGGCTTGTACTTGGCAGTATACAACGTGGGGAGCGCCCTCGGCACCTGTTTGGCGGGTGCCATCTGGACGCAGACCCTATACCCGACGCTCGAGGCCAACCTCGCCTTCCAGCCCAACACCACGCTGGCGGCGGCCGTGTACGACGCGCCCTTTTCCGTCGTCGGCCAGTACCCGGCGGGCACGGAGATCCGCGACGCCATCATGGACAGCTACGCGCACGTGCAGCGCCTCATGTGCGGTGCGGGACTGGTGCTATGCGTGCCCATGATTGGCTTTGCCTTTGCGCTGCGCAACCCGCGCCTGACGGACCACCAGGTGCAGCCCGAGGTGGAGGCGGATTTGAGGCGGTGAACATGACCACGACGATGATGAAATGACATGACTTCATGAAATTTATGCCAGGTTGGAGGCTTGCCTCCTCCTGTTTCGATACGAGTTTGCAGATTCTAGCGGCATCTTAGCGGCAGGCTCTGCGGTAGCCTCGGCAGATGGATCCCGGCATTGATTATGGATAGAGGTAGCATTGCTCTTTATGTTTAGAGAGCATCGAGGCACGCATTAGAATACAGCAGCTTATGAACTTTACTATTCACTCTTCACCAATAAAAGAATGAAACATGATCAACGACATGTTTCTTTCGCACCTTGCCATGGCCTCGGTCAACGTTTTCATAACACGTGTGAAGAATCAAGCAAGGCCAGGAATGGCCAGGAATGGACCCTTATTACGTCAAATATCCAACCTCGGAATGCCGTACTGAGGCTAGCCGCGGTGGGCATCGAATACGAAGGGCGACGAGCCCAAAGTCGTTAGAAACACAGCTTCGGCCAAGTGCCGCCTCACCCGTCCGATCACGTAGCGCCAAGCTGCCGATCGCATCGTCGGTCCCATTTTTATGACGGGGAAATTGTCGGCTTCCCCCAGCGGCCCGGGCCCATCGGATACGAGGGGATGGTCAGCGCAGATGGAGTTTGGGGGAGAGAAAAGGAGTATATAAGGCGGCGGCCGTGACTTCTTCAACACGCTCTCTTCACCAAAGTCATCTCACACACATCTGACTACAGTACAAACACACTACGAACACAACCCGTCAAATCATCCTTCCACCAAAACACAGGATGAAGTTCTCCGGCCTCCTCTCCCTTCTCCCCCTCGCCGTGGCCGCGCCCGCGCCTGCGGCCACCGAGGCGCCGCAGCCCGACGTCTTCAGCATCATGTCTCTGCGCTCCGCCTCGCCCATCCATTTCGGCCAGGTGTCGGCCGCCCTCGGTAACTTCTTCATCCACCTGGCGGCCCCCAACGCGACCTGCGAAGGCGATGCGGCAGGCCCGTCGGCCTACTTCCAGCTCGAGGACGGTGCGTTGGTGCTGTACTCGACAGACGGGCCGAGGCAGCAGGCGTACGTGGACCGCTCCGGCATGGGTAAGAACTGCCCCCTCCCATAGAATGTGTAAGCTGGGCGTGTGTGCTAACTGCGGGAACTAGGCCAAGGCAACTTCGGCTACACAACCGACCCGACGAACCCGCCCCGCAACGGCGAAGTCACCGGCTGGGCCATTAACGAGGCCGGCAATCTGGTGTTTGATGGCTCCGAGGGGTTGCTGGCGTGCCCGAACAGCATCGACGGTGCGTGGAGTCTGTGGGTGAGCGCGGGCGTGACAAACCCCGGGGGCAACGAGGGGTGCCTGGGCTTCTCGGCGAGGACTATCGGTATCGACGAGCCGGCTAGCTGCACTTATACCTCGTAAGATGCCTGTATCGGCGGAGCATGGATTAGAAGGGGCTTGTATTTCTAGGATCAATCCAATCATGTATCACCACAGTTTTACCTTGGCCCTCATCAGTAGATGACGGTCTTTAAACCTCTGAATTATTCAATTCATCGGACACATCAAAATTGTTAACCCACAGCAGCGCATTCCTCATGAACTTCTTCGTTTCGAGCAGGCCCTTCTCGCTTCCAATCATGGTCTCCACCTCGACTCCCTACTCTTCAATCCGCGGGACCCTCACATCCGCCTTTTTAATCTTGCCGTAAAGCTGGACCAGCAGCAGCCACAGCTCTCCCACCACGTCGGAAGATGGCATCGCCGTTCCCTCTGCGTAGACGGCCCAGTCACAGAACCAATTGCCCATCCTGTTGGCGTCAGAGACACTGCCCGGTATCATAATAGTTTCTTCGGCCGGGTCCCAGTAGGCGAGATCGCAACCAGCAGGGATGGCGTGCTTCTTGGCGTTGGCATCGGCGGTAGGGGCGCAGCACTTGCACTAGGACCTGGGCTTTCTCCACAGGCTTGGCTCGACGGGCTTGAGGTTGAGGCCTGGAAGGGGTGTTGGCGGGCAAAACTCCACAGTCAGGTTTCCATGAACAATTGGCCGTCCATGAATGGCAAGTAGGACCAAGCAAAGTACTATTGCAATTATATCTGCCTCGATCCCTGGCTCTGGAAGGGAACCTGCTTGCAATGATGTCTCGTCCATCCGAGTAGTGATAGGTGACCCAGTCCTTCTTGACCACGTGCCACCGGGTGATTGGGGATCTTTTGTCTCTTTGTAAACACGGTAATGATAACAGTCTGACGAATCCTCATCTATATATGGTCAATTATTGTCCCACCAAAACCTAGGTCTTTGTGGTATTCTGCAATCCGCATTGCCGATAGTCTCATCCTCCAGCCACGGGCCACCGAAGACCCAATCGAAATCACCAGGAGTCAGTCCATCATGAAACTATCAGCATCAATGTGAAAATCTTCAAGCACCAGGTCATCACAGGGCTCGTCGCCAACCTTCTCTGCCTCCGGCCAGAAAAGACCAGAGACCAAAGAGACACCATCAGGCAGATCGGGGGATTCATCATTGGAAAGGTTCATATCACCACCGGCCTCGCCACTAACACTCTTATCCCCCAGCCATGAACGATAGGGGAGTATGGAGACATCATCAGGCAGCTCAGAGTATTCGCTTAAGCTTCCGTCACTACTGGCCTCGCTGCTGATACTCTCGTCCTTCCGCTGTGAACGATCGAAGACCAAATGGATACTATCAGGCAGCTCAGGGTAATCATTATCATCAGAAGACTTCAGTTTGCCACTGAACTCGTCGACTTTTACTTGCTTTGCCGACTGACTCTCTGAGTAGTCAAGGGATTTGTCAGCCATTGACTGAGTCGGCGCGGGCCGCAGAGGCAGACGAAAGATTGGCCAGACGGCAACCCGTCTGACGCCTTCTAGGTTTGCATCATCAGAATCGGACCCGGAATCGGACTCTGACATTTTCCTTTGCCTTTTGACGCAGATCCTATCGTTGGGCCATCTCTTTCTCTTGGAAGGCCGGATTGTACCCTCGGAGGTGTCGCTGGATCCTTTATGGGCAGGGTTGGGAGCGTCGGGAGCAAAGGGGACGACTTCGTCGCCGGCTAGGCCAGCAAGCTTTCGGAAGAGATGCTGACACGAGGGACTCGGAATAAGTTAGCAGGGGCTTCAAGCATCATGTGGATGTGGACTTGCCAAGTGATGACTGTGCCAACTACGCCTTCGCACGTTGCCTTGCAAAACGGACACTTGAGCAATTCCGCTTCATCCTCATCCTCGTCCATCTCGCAAATAAGACTCATGTCAATCCGCGCGCCCGGAGTAACCGCTACCCTCCAATGAACATCTCGATCAACCTCTTCCCCGGTCTGCCGGTCCTGCAGCAGGAATCGCCCCTGCGCAACACGCCGGCCGCCATTCTTGCCTTTGTACTTGCCTTGAATCGACCCCTCAAACGCGATCCATGAGTCCATGTAATAATAAGGAACTCGACGCCCAAGTAGTCTTCAAATGTGAAGGAAGGACCTAGGTGAAGTGGCCGCTCTAGGCGTCCCATGATGGTGCTGTGCATGTTGGTCAGCAGGCCCAGTACCGACGTGCCGAACCGCCGAATGCCTGCTGCGCCATGCAGCGCTACCACGCCGAGCGTGTTGACGGCCTGGGTGACGCTGTCGAGACGCCGGGACACGGTGACGCCAATGTTCAAAAGATACTGCTGCATGTTGTCGGAGTTGATGCGGACGGCGCGCAGGTCCTCCTCAAGGGAGGTCAGCCGAATTTCAACCCTGATTTGCTGCTGTCTCATAAGGTCCTGTGTGTCGATATGGATGCTATTGGAGCTGCGGAAGTTGTGTTGCATCATCCGCCTGGGGCACATGGTAAGTGATTGGATATGGGCCTGCATGGGCAGACGGAACTACCTAAAGGCATCGAACTGCAGTGACTGAATAATGCTCACGTAGCGGTCCAAGTCGATGAGAAACTTGTCCGTCTCCTTTTTCTCCAGACTCCACTGCACCTTTCTGGCGACCTTCCTGATGGTCCTCTTGGTCGATCCCTCGGCCAAGGTTGACGTGTACTTCTGAACCATCACCGCGATGCACTCGAGCCTCCGCTCCGCGTCATCAACGACCTTCTCCAGGGCATCGCAGACACCGCCAAACTCGACCAGCCCACGCAGCTCGTTGTACTGGTGCCGCGCGCGGTCCAAGTTCTGCTTGAGGAAGCACAGCTGTTCCCGCAGCGAGCGGTACTCCCATGCCGAGCCGCGGCTGTCGTCGAGCAGCTCGATGAGGTCTTTGATGAGGACGGCGATGGAGACAAAGTCTCCGACGGCGCCGAATGTCACTTCCATCGGGGGGGGGCGGGCGGCTTCTCTGCTGAACGCCGTGTCACGACAGAAGATGAATGATGATGGGCGAGAGAGGTTGAGTTGGGATGGAAGAGGACTGTGGCAAAGATCTGTGGCCATTTAGCCCCGCGCTCCGCCCTATGGCTGTGCATGACGAGGAGCGAATGGGGGCCGCTTCAAGAACATGGGCTGGAGATGGACACCCGAAGTTAACGTCGGACAATAGATGGACTGCATTTTGCACTTTGACAACACGCTCTTTGGTATTGCATCCTTCTAGGCCAGAAGTTTCACGCTTTGAGGCATCAAAGCTGTTAAATTGGCTTTATAGCCTTGGATCAGGGGACAAACCAGTTTTAGTCGTAATGGTCAGCATGTTCAACCAGCACATTGTTCTTGTAGGAAGTAATCATCAAAGAAACCACGCTTGAGCTAAAGAGCATGCGCGTCTGAAATTTTGCGGGAGCAAGAGTAAAATACGGTAGTCTTCACATGGAAAGAACGGGTGCATTCCTTTAAGGATGGTTGCGAGTTGCTAGATGAAAACACCAAGAATTAACGACCCTTGGTACATGATTCACCTGGTCAAGAGGTGCAATAACGAGCCACGACTTCATCAGCAACTGCATCTCACCGCTTTCCCTTGTTCATAGTTTTCCAGCCTACCGTGATCCAGCTTGCAAGACACTGGGCAACAACGCACTGATGCAGTCCAGCGCCCTTCCACCCGTCGACGCAAGCGATCTTCATTTCGTCTGCCCAAGTCTACTTGTCAGCTTGTGCTTCGGATGAACTCTGCGAGCGCATAGTGGGGTGTCCCTATTACGATCCCTTATCGTCCCGCAGCCCGCAGTATCAACTCCCCTATTTTCACTGTATCTTTGGTAGTGAACATTCAAGCCAAACACTGAACGTGCCTCGTCCCGTCTGGCCAACGTTTCCACAAGCATCTTCGATACAAGTATCCCCTCTTCCATCTCATACTTCTCTTCTTCTTCTTCTTGTTCGTCTTCGTCGTCTTCAGCATCTCTTCTGCCTCATCCCTCTTTGTCACTGCCAGCTTCAGCTCCTGCGGCTCCGATAACCTAACCACCAAGGAATTTCCACAAAAAGATGGACACCCAACAGGTCACCGCTATCCTGGGCAGTGACTTTGGGCTTCGTCCTCGCAAAGTCGCGGCTCAGCCGCCTGACCCAGAGGCAGCTATGCCTCATCCTAACAGGCTGAAGCCCCAGGCGAAACCCAAGGCCAACCCTAAGCCCAAGGCCGAGCCAAAGGGTCGACGAGCTTCGATTACCAAGGCCAGAGACCGTCTCAAGCTTCGCCCTTTGAGGCCCCTGGCTCCGAAGCCACTACCGGCAGTCGAGGAACCCTCTCCTGTGAGCAATTCTCCGCGCCTTACAGCCGATATTCGACGCGCCCTTCTGCCACTATCGTCGTCGAGAAACAAGAATGCCAGCCACGATAGTAACGTTGGAGATACGGATGACACGGAAACTGGTGATACGGATATAGAGATCCTCGTTCAAAAGAAGGCCCCCAAGTCCTACCAGCCCTTGACCGACGCCGAGCTGGCAGCCGTGCTTGCGAAGCTCCCCAATCCTCCCTTCTGGAACCCAGCGCCGTTGACCCAGTATGTCAGGACCTACCGAGGCCATCGTTCCAATAATGAGCCCGAAGTCATTCCTGGGTACGGCACCCCCTACGACCGCGATGCCACTGAGAGTCCTTCTCCAACCGACGCAGCTGCACGAGAGCTACGTGACCACTTCAAAGAAGGCCAAGACTACCTTCAGGCTGCTACTACCCTAGTAAATATGTCCCAAGACTCTTCAGGCTTTGACTCACGCAGATACCAGGCAGCTGAAGCTCTATTGCTGTTGAAAGAATCCTCACCTCCTGTTCCGGAAACCCTCCACGTGGATATAGGCAACCAAGCGCATTCCATCACGCGGCTTCCAACTCCAAGCATGTTTCTCCACGCTCTTCAAGAGGCACGTTGCAGAATGTCCCCCTACGTGTGCAAATCCTGGAGCAAGCTCGACCAACTCATCGGCGTGAACACGAAGCACTCCGTCCCAGGCGCCCTAGATGTGATCTGCACGATCGACTCCATCAGGGAAGAGATCGACATGTACCTGCAAACATTCAAACGCCTCCACGCCGCCGCGATGCAGGGGACCATGACGGCCCAGCTGCGACAAGACGCCCTCGAGGCACTCACCGCCCTCCTTGGCGTGGACCCAATCCCGGCAAACGTGATCTCGGCCGCACAGATTGCTTTATGGATGCAAACCCGCCTGAACCCGGTGCCTCCGAACATGCCTTCCATCATGTACAGTTTTGCGTACGGCAATGGTGAGCACACGAGCTGCGTGCTGTGGGCGGTTGAGAACCTTGTCTCCGGCCCTTGGGGGATGATGCAGTATGCGGAGATCAGCGAGATTGGCGCGGCTTTGGGGAATGAGGTTGAGAAGTTTTATGCTGCCCATTCGACGTCCGGTGCTCGTCAGGAAGAGGGGTCTTGCAACGTCAAGATTTGGAAAGATGAGAGTTGCTAACTCCATCGATAGGCTGTGAAGGCCTTGGAGACTGTGGTCTGAAGAATGGCGTTTTGGCAAGGTTGTAGGGAACAGGATGTTTTGTCTTTCGAGAGAACTGTAGTTGCAATCTCTTGCATGATGGGGTTTTGTTAGGCACGTCTCAAGCAGACTCAATACTGTGCAAGCGTGTGAGAGAAGAATATCGCCAGGCTCGCAACGGAGCACAATACCCGGAATCCATAGTTCAATACCCGATAAATTTTTCCTTCTACACTGACACACTGTGGTTACAAGAATGTCTCCTCAAACGCCAATAAAAATGGTACCAAGTCCTGCACCGGCCTCAAGTCCGAACTGAATCAGGTTGGCCTCAGCAATTACCCGTAATATGCCATAAAAAGATTATTGGACGAAGGTACGCCGGCCAATTCGCGTCATGGTTGGGGCTAATGTGGGATTAGGTCTAATAATATCTGCAAATGTTTGATATGCAAAGGCTCACGTCAATGACACAGGTGGTAAGGCGCTAAGATCAAGGGGCGGTTCACCATGTCACAAAATACAGAGTTTGGCACTGAGTTTTGTCTCACTGGCCACATCCAGCAGACATCGACACGGGCAGTTCATCTTTTGCAAATTTCTGGGCATGTCTCATCCACAAGCTTGTTTTTGAATCGCTTTCCAAGCAAATCCGCCAGACCTAAGCTGTGAGCTTCCTCAGCAGCTGCACAACATCTTTCGCGGAGAAGTGTTCCTCAGGTTCGTACGCCATCATACTCTTGAGCAGCTGAACATACTCTTCTATTTTAAGGGCGAAGGGTCGTGGGACTTCTTGAGCTAGGCGACCGCAAATCGTCTTTTGGGATCGTCCATGTTGATACCACCAGGCGGGCTCGGTTTCTTTTGTATGCTCCCACTGCTCAGCAATCGTATGTGTCGAAATCGAACCGGCCTCTCCATTTTTCTAGCAGTGGGCCTAGATAGCCTACAATGGTTCCAATGAGGACTTCGAATATCTCAAAGCCTGTAAAGAACAAAATCTTGTCGCTCTTAATGTAATACATAATGCAGGCTAACTGCCAAACTCCACTC
Source organism: Stachybotrys chlorohalonatus IBT 40285 (assembly GCA_000732775.1). Lineage (NCBI taxonomy): Eukaryota > Fungi > Ascomycota > Sordariomycetes > Hypocreales > Stachybotryaceae > Stachybotrys > Stachybotrys chlorohalonatus. The sequence goes on along the minus strand of KL659308.1, from coordinate 27,910 downwards.
TGCGTAGAGGGCGAATAGCCAAAGCAGAGTTCTGGAGGAAAGAATCCAATAGGCGTTCCTGTTGACAATGGCGGTGTGTCTGTGAAGAAGGCCGCTCCGAAATTTATGATTCGAATAATTCGAAGTAGAGAATAGTCCAAGCCTGAGAGCTTAGGGGGGTTCGATCACTTGCTTAGGTCCATGCGATGTTGGAGAGAAAATTTGTCGGTGTGAGTTTCTCGGCCTTTGTAGGACCGAGGAGGTCATATACTGGTTGACGGACATGCTCTGTATATTGGGAAGCTCAAAGACAAGAATTCCAAGGAGTGGGATCTATATGAGTCACTAAACTTTACCAATTGCGAAATAGCACATAGATTGTTGCCATGGCAGATACCACAGATGTGTAGGAATTCCAAGGTATCGGCGACCTGCTGGTACACTTGGTGTCGTAGTATATCGGGTAAGCTCGCGTTGACTTCTTGGTTGTAGAGGCTTAGGCCAAGGACCGGGAAAGTTAGACACTGGTCCTCGCCATTAGGACCAGAGACTCTGAGGGAGTCATGCAGCATCGCCACATGTGGATGCCCAGACAGGCTTGCTTTCTCAATATGCTGGAGAACTTCCAGTTCATGGGGCCCGGACGCATCAGCGCAGATAATCTTCAGTGCATAGTACGTTGCTATTTCACGACACGAGAGGACCAGCCAGACCGTAGAAAAGCCCCCGGGGCCGAGCTTGTGAATAACTTTGTAGGAGTCTTTGCCGGCGTCAATCACATCGTCGATGTCGACTGCGTGGTAACCGCCCGGGACGTACTTCTCTACCTCTTCAATATTTTCCAGTCGTGGTTGACGATGGTGGAATGAAGGCAAGGTCGTCGAAGGCATTCCAGTCGGATGACGCCGGCCAGGTGGTGAGCAGTTGGAAGGTAGACAGCGATGGAGGCTGTTAGGGCTGTGAACTTGTGATGGATAAGGCTGGGCGGTGAATGATGGAAGATCGTTGGTGTGATGGAGGGATACAGGGAAGTAGAGGTCATGTGGGGAAGGTGGGTGATGGATGGTGATGAATCACGCATGCTTACTCCAGCAAAGCATTCCGCCGGAGACTAGTTGTTCATCCTGCATTCTAAACCGCCTTGTTGAATAAATGCCGCTCGACTTAATCATGACTGTACCAGGTCGATGGGTCCGTCACCTGTGTTAATTACAAGTACAATCTCAAGGAGTAAATGTCCAAAACTGGAGCATGGGACACACACGCAAACACTCGAGATGCTTGGCCCTCGACAGAGATAATAAAGACCGCCTCGGCGAGGTGCAGCCGCGGAAATACGCTGGCCTATTGTCTGCGGTGCTCAACACCAAATGCCCAGCAGCCTTGAGCTTTGATGCTCTCGTCTATCGAGTAACGGGAACGGCTACGGGCATTGAATAGTCGCTATGAAACAATGATTCAATTTTTAATGTATTATATACATCAGAGTTAAAGAATTTAATCAAGTCTATCCACGGACTTCTTGTAGAGAAAATAAGCCGCAGGAGCTATGAATGTAATAATCAAATACAAGAAAAAGGGTCTCGCGTTGCCTGGTGAAAACTCACCAAAGCGTCCGCTGTTTTAGATGTACATGTAGCGATAGCACATGCCATTGCTCTCCGTGTCCATGATCTCGGCCACCGTCAGGTCCTCATCCAAGCCAGCCAGCGGCAGAAGGTCTGACAGCGTCACGTCTGCGCCGCCGTCGGCCTTGCCGTCGTAGCTCTTGACGCGGTTCTGCTTGTCGCGCGACTGCCAGAGCCACCAGATGCGGTCGAGCTGCGAGTGGTGGAGATAGAAGATGGGGTCTGCAATCGTCGTCAGTTCGACCACTCACTTTAACGCACTAGAGCAAAAAGAAAAGGACACATGAAGGAAGGCATAATCAAAAAGACATACCGTTGGGCGCGGTAAAGGTGGTAAAGTCGCCCCTCAGATCACCGGGGATGATATCATGGGGCCCCATCTCCAGCGCGATGAAGAACTTGGAGTACGTGTCCGAGGCCAGAATCTCCTCGATGCTCTCCGGGTTGAGGAAATGCTCGACCCAGTCGTCGTAAAACCAGCGCGTCAGGCAGTGCGGCGAGTACTCGCTGCCGTACCACTGAGGCTCGAGCTTCTTGAAGGGCGTGTCGGTGACGCAATGGGCGGTGCGGTGTATGGGCGCTTCCGGGTCGCCGTCGCTGCCGAAGCCCAGCTTGCTGTCGAAGATGGGCGAGCCCGTGAGATTCTCCCAGTCCAGACTCCAGTCCCAGTAGCTGCGTGGCGCGTTAGCCAGGGTTAACCGTCAAGTCCGTCAAGTGGTTCGCTTACGGAAGAGCGCCTTTGTAACCGCATGTTTTGCGGAGACGCTGCTCGTACACCCAGATGAAGCGTCTATGCCATGTCAAGAAAGGAGCCTTGGTATGTGCTGCGCAGAAACCAGTCAGTCACGAAAATCAACCGTCACCTTGACCCAGGTAAACCTACTGCCGTGCGCGACTAGGTTATGGACCCAGGCAAAATCGTCGTACAGCGTGCCGTTCATGCCCAGCTCCGACGGCGCCTCAATGAAGCACTGGAAGGCGTCGATGTAGTCCTGCTTCTCCGTGTCGGACAGCGTCCGCCACTCCCTCCGGTAGTACGGCTTGGTGCACTCGCCGTTGGAATGCGTCGCGGCCGCAGCAGCCTCCTCGGCGTGGTCCTGCAGTTCGTGCTGGTACTGGCCCGACGCGTACCCCATGGCAAACATGAGGACGGCTCCCACCACCAGGCCGGTGCCGACGAGCACGGCAGCGCACCACGTCGCCCGCCACCAGGGCCGCCGGCTCGTCACGCGCGGCACCTTCTCGTCCTCACTCAACAGCGCCGCGGCATCCGACGCCTCTTCGGACAGCGGCACGGAGTCGTACTCCCGCAGCTGCTGGTGCAGCGACGACTGGGCGACAGGAAACATTGTTTCACAGTCAACGAGAAGAAAGAAAGAAAAAAGGGGGGCAAAGAAGAGAGGGGACGGGGGCGGTTCCCGAAAAGAAAGGACCAGCCAACTTTGTTTTGCTCAGTCACGAAAAGTAGTCCTTCCCAGTAGGAAGAGAAAAAAAAACCGAGAGTGTGGATGAGGATTCGCTTGCGACGGGAAATGGATGAGAGGGGCGATGGTCGGCTGTGTCAGAGTGGCGCTTGTCTTGTGCGACCCGATGAAGCGGGCTAGCCCAGCCAAGACGAAATGGGAGAAGAGCGCATCAAGAAAATTAAAGGTGGAAGAAACGCAAGGACCAGGAGCGGGGAGCAGGGAAGTCCCATCAGTTGGCGAGTTTCAAACGTCGGTCAGCCAGTCGGTTGGCCGCATCGTTTCCCCATCTGCCCTCTCCCTCATCTCATCTCGTCCAAGTCCCCCCCCCCTGGCCCCGACCCGTCCGAATCCCTTCTAGAACCGCAGCCGTTGGTGGCATGTGCCATGCTGCTTCTTTGCTCTTTACATGTCCGAAGCGTCTTTCCTATTCTCCGCGATATTGGGGCCATGGGGCCGGCTTCTCCGGCGGCCCAAACGGTAAGGTCACGATGGCCGTCTATGCCTGACCGATGCATCGTCGATGCCGTGCTATGGTTCCTTGGCGTGGACTTCGTTCGTCTGCTTCTGTCCTGTTTGTCTGCTTTCCGTTGCTCTGCCTCCTTCCGTTTCACACATATGCACACGCACTGTCCGTCATGCACCCCATGCCGGGGAAACTCTCCCATTTGGGCATTTTTTTCCACCACCTGGATCCCCCTATGGGCCTTCGCCCTCGGCCCCGGCGTCCCCACCCCGAGGCCGAAGCAACCGCGGAGCCCCGGGCGGTTTGCGCCGACGCCGCACTAGCTAGAATTAAAGGGGTTTAACCAAGTGTTTTATATCCCCCTTGCCGGCGTCCTCGCCCTCTGCTGACTGGTCCGCTAACATCCCGAACCGATCTGGGCGGCGTCGAGGCCCCGTAATTTCCCTACGCGTAAAATCTATATTCGGCCCTGTATAGGTGCAGAGAGGTAGCCGCATGGCCCCATCCACCACGATCCGTGTGCGCCAACCCAACGACATACGAGGAGATCACTGCTGCTTTGAAGCGAGGCTACAAGAAGGTTGTTCTCGCCAAGCAACCTGCCAGGCACACCCTTGCCTCCCTAGCCGCTGGGAGATGAAGTTTTCCTTCCGAACCTAGATCTGGACATCGGAGCTACGCGGGCAGGTCAAACACAGCCTGGCTCTTGGGCTTTATTTCCCTGTCGACCGTTGTTCTTGGATCTGGGAATGACTAGCGGGCCGGGCAAGATTCAGTCACGATGACAAGCAAGAGCCGCGACCGAGCGGCCGGATCCTGGACCGAGATCATGGTGGGAAACATAAATATGCAACGGCCGTCCCTCGACATGCTCTGGTCTCCTTTCTTGATTCCTCATCCCCTTCTTTGATTCCTTATTTCCCTTCCACCATCTACTCTTCTTCCGGCCAGTCTTCAACATGAAGTTCTCCGCGCTTATCCTTGCCGCTGTCGCCCAGGTGGCGTCGGCCCACTACTTCTTCGACACCAACATCATCAACGGTGTTGCCCAGCCCTCGTTCCGCTACGTTCGCGCCTCCTCGCGTCCCACGCGCTACAACCCCATCAAGTTCTCCAGCAACCCTGCCGCTGACATCCGCGACAACTCCCACATCGATGGTCCTGATTCGCGCTGCAACCAGGGCGGCGGTAACCCCGGATCCACCCAGGTCCTGACCGTCACCGCCGGCTCCGAGGTCCGTGCCAGACTCGGTGTTGGTGCCACTATGCAGCACCCTGGTAAGTTCTTGTCAAACATTATCTTGTCGTGGCCAGAGAGCAGTGGCTGACATCGTCGACCTCTTAGGCCCCTCGCTGGTCTACATGTCCCGTGCGCCTACCGGCAACGTTCTGCAGTACGACGGCTCGGGCGACTGGTTCAAGATCTTCCAGGAGGGCGTCTGCAACTCTGGAGGTGACTTCACCACCAACGCCTGGTGCTCCTGGAACCGCAACTGGATTGCTGCCACCATCCCCCGCAACACCCCCAACGGCGAGTACCTCGTCCGTTTTGAGCACATCGGTAAGCTACCCCCAGTCTATCAACGGCACCTCGAGCCCTTTCTAACAGAATCGCAGGCGTCCACCGCTCCCACGTCAACCAGCCTGAGCATTACGTCTCCTGCATGCAGATCCGCGTCACCGGCGGCGGCAACGGCACGCCTGGCCCTCTTGTCCGCTTCCCCGGCGCCTACCGCAGCACTGATGCCTATGCCAACTTCAGCATCTACGGCGGCCACCGCTCCTTCCCCTTCCCTGGCCCTGCTGTTTGGAACGGCTCAGGAGGTGGCAGCACCACCCCCACCAACCCTACCAACCCTCCCACCAACCCCTCTTGCGCTGCTATGTACGGCCAGTGCGGTGGAACTGGCTTCACCGGCCCTACCTGCTGCTCCTCCGGTACTTGCACTCGCACCAACGAGTGGTACTCTCAGTGCGTCTAAACGCCGTCGTCGCAACGGCCGTGGTAATGTTTGGGAAGTCCAAAGGAAGGGCCGTGGCCATGACGTGGCTGGCCGCTGGTCCTTGGGATGGGCATAAAGGGATGAGTAGTTGGGTTCGAGTACATATCTTTCGATTTCTTTATCCGTGGCAATTCCTGTAGCCATTGCCGTATATATCTTTAGGTCCTGGAAGGGCATATATAGGTACCTTAGTTTTTAGTGCTCTAATGCCAGGTAGCATTGGTGTCATCCATCCGCAGCCATGACCGAATATAGCAGTTTCTGCGCAAGTCAACTTTCCCGTCGTGGGCTTATCGTGAAGCTTATCTACGATCTGATGCATGAGCAATATCGAGAGTGGATCATCATCGTACTCTAAGTTTCATTAGCCTCGAACTAGTGCTTTTTCGGCTAGACGTAAGCAAGGTGGAAACTCTGGTCCGGTCCGCATGCCGTTTTCAACATCCGCCATGCCCCTTTGAGAAATTAACGGCGATATCTTCAGCTGCAGGTGATCACGAGGCCGCTAAATGTGAGTGGAAAGCAGTGATATATGCGTAAGGTAATGGCATATGCAATCCGTTGCACCATGACCAAGGCCCCAGGCCTCAGGACTCCTTTGACCTCCGGCTGCAACACCAACCATGCACAATATGTCAAGGAAAGAACCCTTTGTCAGAAGTATTGATGCCGTACTTGATTCTGTTTGACAGCATTACCCTTGATCCATGAGCTACAAACCCCCAGAAATGTGGCTTCGCGGACGTTTCTCTTATTGAATTCCACTGCGTCAAGTCTGCCCTGGAGGTCCTGAAAGAAAAGAGACACGGGTGGAGATGTCGACGTCAGCAATTAATAAAACGACGAACTGCGTTTCTAAAAGCACGTGCATGATCAACGGCTTTTCAGCCTCTTCAGCAGCCGCAGTAGCAGCCTTTCATGTCTTGATTCACCAGCAGGCCATGAAGAGACCCCGTCTCACGAGGCAGCCTCTGTGTGTCTCACCCTTCCACACCAGCCCCAGTCGAAAGGTGGCCCAGCCCTCCCACATAATTCTGCTTCCACGACATGCTTCAACCACATTCCTCGTCGCGGCAACCCCAGGATCCTCGTCAGTCCGGAATACCTACCACCGTATCATTGTGAGACATCCCAACCACGGTTTTGCTCTCCGCCTCGTGATGACTTCATCGATCACGCACCCTCTAGATATATGTATACATATCCTAGGGCTTTGGTGCACTACGTTCCATCCATCAGCAGCACTATATCCCAACACATCTCCCTACAAATAACCCTCTAAAATGGCCCGCCTCACGCCCCTTACGCTCCTCTCCATCCCCCTCATTGCCGCCCAATTGTCTCTGGCCGATCAATACATATACCTCGGCTGCGCCACCATCACCGCATCATCCTTTCCCCAAAGTGTCAATTTCTTCGTCCCCTTCACCTCGCAACAATGCCGGTCCTCGTGCGAAGGTTACGCAGCTGTGGGCTCAAGCTGCGCATGCAACGAACCCGGATCTCCTGAGCCGCTGTATGAACTGGTCGATGAGGCATTGTGCAGTAGGCCGTGCATCGAGGACCAGCCAGAAGGGGGAGTCTGCGGCGGTGACAACGGTGAAGTGAGCTTATACCAGAGAGCGGAAGACGGTGTGAAAGAGGAGGTCCAAAGAAAGGCTGAGAAGCCGGAGGAAGTGCTCGTGGAGGGTGAACAAGAAGACGGCTTGAACGAAGAAGGCGGGTTGCGGGAAGAAACCGACGAGAACGCAGGCATCGTCGCACAAGACGACACCCTCCCCCTCGACTCAGCTGTACAACCTGCCCAACCTGCCCAACCCATTCAAACTCCCGCTACCAACATGTCCAGCGTCGCAGCAGACCCCATCGACCAGATCCTTGCCACGGCAGCGGCACCGTACCTCAGCAGCCCCGCGCTCCCCGGCACCGCCCCCACGACCGTCGTCGCCGTGCCGGTGCGGACGACGCCGCCGGCGCTGTGGGTTAGTATAGCGGGGAAGAGGAGCAGCGGGAAGGCGTGGGCTGGGTTGGCGCTGTTGTTGGTGACGCTGGTTGCTGGGCTTGTGTAGATGTGATGCTGGGGTCTGTATGTGTTGGTTTAGGGTTTGAGCGTTTTGATTGCTTTGCTTGTTGATGATTTATGACGTTCATCCACTTACTACGAAGGTTGTACGAATAATCATAATGATTAGTTATTTATCATTCAAATTTGGTCGTTCCTTCATTTTCCTAGCATTATCAGAAATTAATGAATCAAACGGTTCACTTTTCAGCCACTCTTTTTTGGCGCATCCGTTAGAGGTACATAGCGCACGCCAAACAACTTGTTCCTCGTCACTTCCCCAGCGTCGTCTTTGGTCACGCGCCATACTGTCTGGGAATAGCCTGCTGCATCATCATCAACCGGTATGAAAATACTGTGACCCCCGAATCATCAGTGCTCACGCTCATACAACGACAGTTACAAGGAGGACTTACCACCCGGGGGCCTTGAGTTGGTCCAGCAGCTCCTTATGCAACTCCTTCGCCGACGCACCTACGTGAATAACATCCCACGCCGTGCCACCAGCCTCCTCGCCCTGCCTCGCCGGTTCCTTCAGCCCCAGCCTCCCATCGCCGAGCCGAAACTGCACCAGCCCAGAGCCAAGCAGTGTCCTGCCCTCGGCGCTCTTGCGCATGTTGGACTCCCCCAGATCGCGCAGCTCCGGGATGTGCTCCAGTCCTACGACCAGCCCGCGGGGGCCCACCAGCTCGGCCATGACGTGCGTCAGGTACCCGGAGCCCGACCCGATGTCTAGGACGCGGGGAGCGGGAGAGGTGGAGGACGGGATGAGGTAGGGGAGGACGTGCTCGATGGCTGAGGCGTGCATGTGTGGAGCGGAGATGGTGGCTGCGTGGCCGATGGACTGGGGCGAGTCTTCGTACGGCATGGCCGGGGCATAATGCGCTCGATCGACCTGCTCTTACTCAGTACATGATTTTTGTCTAGAAATTCATAGGGCTTGATCAAGTTTGAGACGCACCTTGGTAAAAGCCTCCTTTACACGAGCGTCGCTAATCAGCCCATTCCGCCACATGTTCTCAATGAGCTCCGTATTCGTATTCCCTGAACATCGCCAAGCCATATTTATGAATCTCTCGTTCGACCTTGTGCGCAACAGCCTAGGGATGAAGCTAAAAGAACGGAAGAACCGAACAAAGCCAGGTGTCGACGCCAGCTTCCCCTTGTCGATGGTGATGGCGGGAATGCAGTCGAAGTGAAGAGTTGTCTGCAAGAGCAAACACAGACTGAGTGGCAGTCGCGTTTATGCCACTCCTGAGCTGGTGGAAGAAAAATGTGTTGAGTTTGGGTAGAAGATGTCTTGATGCCTGGAGAGTTCGAGATGATGTCGATGTGAAGTCAGTACGTGGGCGAAGGCGTGCGGGGCCAACGTTAGCGGCAATCGTGGGGTGCAGCCATAGCGGCATGCACTAAAGCCGCCGGTCAATCTCTAAAAAGAACCGAGCTGGGCCCAGCCTATTATCCCTTCTCAACTAGGTCGCTATTAGGGGTGCTGCTTGGGTCAAGCTAATGACCGCCGAGTACAGCGTCTTAAGAATGAGAAACGTGGGTACGATTTCATCTTTGTATTAGACCGATCCTGATATACGCCTACGGCTATGTGCTACAAAAAGGAAAAGTGGCGTGCTTCGCGTGAATATCTACAAGTCCGCAGAGACCAGGAACACAAGGAAAAGCCTCAACAAGGCCATGTATTCGATCCCAAAGGTAATAAAAATATGCCGAGATCCAAAATTCAACGCCAGATACTAGCACCTCCGTGTCTCTATACCACGCGCTCTGAGCTCTCGCCGTCTGCCACGATGGCCATGCCCAATCCCCGCTCCGGGCTCTGCAGCACCAACTGCTCGTGTCTCCGTGCCTTCAAGAACTCGGCGACGCTCCTGATTAGAATGAACCAACCCACAATCATCAACAGGTATGCCATCCACTCGCTTGCCGTGATTGCGTCGCCGTCCGATGAACCGCCCTCGGCTACCTCCCCGGCCTTGAAATTGTGTGAGTTTGGGTCGGGAGGTGCAGCGTATCCGTCGGGGCCGCCCATCGAGGGCCCGCTGTCGTCGGAGGCGGCCTTCATGTAGAAGCCGTACTGTATCAAGGTGATGCCGAGACCGGCGCGGGATCCGTTCTTCGCAGCGTGGGTAGAGTGGAGGAGATAGGTCAAGAGGAATCCGACAAACTGAAAAGAGACGGAGATCATGCCGTTCCAGATGAAGGAGAATGCAGAGCCGACGGGCATGCCATCCACGTAGACTTCGTCAAGACCGCCCAGGCCGGGAGCAAGAATCGTCGTCTCCCAGTAGGGAGGTGCGGCGTCGGCGGCAGCTTGTTCATATGTCTGCACTCGATTGTTAGTAAAAACCTAGGTAAAATCAGCCCCGCAGGCGACATACAGGTGGCAGCTCCTCCTTCTCGGAATCAGCCTGCGTGCGCTCCGGTCGAGCAGACATGTTGGCAAACACACCATCCGTACCGTTACCGCCGCCCATCACTCGTCTGGACCCTGAGCCGGCGGATGGCTGAGGTGTTGATGCCGTTGGCGCAGCCGGATATGGTGCGGCCGGGTGGACCGAGGGCGTCGAGTTCTGGCGCACTAGGCGCTGGCGGTCATCTACTTCATCGTCGCTGCCGTCGTCATCGAAGGCGTCGGCGAGATCAGGGTTGACTCGGCTTTGCGGCGAGGAAGAGCGGGAGTGGAAGGAGGGCGGCGGAGAACTGGGGATGGGCTGAGGGGCGAGCGAGTTGACGGGGGTATCGTAGTCGTCGTCGTCCTGAGCGTTTACCTGCAGAAGTCAGCCAAGCAGCCCGTCAATCGCCGCATTTGCCGCACGACTTACCCTCTCATAGCGAGACATGATGGCGATGGGTGAGACGGTGCCTTCGGTGATGTCGAGATCGTGCGGAGTCGAGGCAGCCAGGCTCGTCTCCGGAAGATGCCGCCAGTCGAGTGACGCGGCTTCTGGAAACCTAAGCACCAGGGAGAGAAGAATCGCTCGAGCGAAAAATCAAGAAAAACAGTCGTCAGAAGGAATAGGAGACGTTGGAGAATCAAGAGCCAGCGACGTAGGACGTTCAAGGGTGACGCAGGTCACGAAGCGCAGAATCGAAGGGAATGGAGGCGAATGGATACGAGGGAGAACGGATGGCGGATCTGCTGGGCGCTGCGGGCGCTGCGGAGCCGTCGTCTTAACCTACAGCCAGACTCGCCTCCTGGTTTCCTGCTGACAGATGCGAATCCGGTGGAATTCAGGGTGCTTGCACGTGACCCTACAGTGGAGAGTCATGCACTGCCTGGGCGCCCCTCTGCCCTGAAGCAGGGGCTGTGTTGTCGCCCAATTTCCCCCAAATCAATGCGGCAGCACAGTTTTGTCAAAGCCGCACTGTGGTCAACACTGTACATGAATTTCACGTGCTGACGTCTTGGACGCTTCGTGGGATCATACATTTTATTTCAGGGACGGCCTTGGCACCGGTGACTTCAATGCGCACTCTGCCTGCGACGCTGGTCTTTTCCTCGTAACCACAAGCCAACATGTCTCGGTCATTAGCTGTACGTTCCATCCCACCGCCCCCTTTTGTGCGTTGCTGCCTTCTAACCGGTGGTTTTTTCTTTCCTGCGCAGCGCCAGATCTACTCGGACGTGTTCGCGCGGTGGCCCAAGCAGGAGCTACGCCCCGACTACCAGTTCCAGGACGTCCTGCGCAAGACGGTCGAGGCGCGATACGAGAACCTCACGCCGGTCCAGGAGTCGGAGGAGGTGCTGAAGGCCAGGGCGCTGCAGTTCCTGCTGCGGGACAAGTTCAAGGATAGGGTGCGTTGGCGGCATTTTGCAACGGAATTGGTCAATGCTGACACTGAGTGATAGTACAAGCTCAAGGGCCCGATGCTGCAGCCGAAAAGCCAGCCGACGTACTTTTCAGACTTGGTCCGCGAGATTGAGGAGGCCCCGAAGCGGTCATGGTTCGAGAGGATAAGCAAGAGGCTGTCGGGCATGATTAGGCTTGAATAAGTCGGCTTGGTTCACAGCGGGACAAAATGATGGAGATTGAAGCGTGATACGATCCGACTGTATGATATTCTACTTGTACGATTCGGCTGTACAATTACATGATACCAAACCATCTTTTCCAGTCTCTAAAAAGCACCTCAACGCCCGTGATGTATACTTTTGCTTCCGTCCCACTGCTTGGTCACAAATACTTCCTCTCCGGATCTACCCTGTCCATCAACTCCATGCTCTTTTCGTACATGGTGAATACGATCCCGCCGCTCATCACCAATCTCGCCAATCGCGGCAACGCCCCGCTCCAAAACGTCAAGAGCCCCTCCTGCTTCAATATCGTGGCCGCGCAGCGGAACGTGTTGCCGTAGACCTGCTTAGCCTCGATGCTCTGCATGCGCGTCTTGACCGTGTCGAGCGGCTGCGTGACGTAGACGGTGATGAGCCCCGCCAGCCCGCCCATGGCAAACGTGCCGACGGCGCCCAGCTTCTCCCCCGGGGCCGTGTACGACTCGGCCATCTGCTTGAGGAAGTTGTAGCTGCCGAAGCGCGTGGCGCTGTTGGCGGCCTGCCGGGCCGTCGTGGGCACGAAGCCCTGGAAGAAGCCGCGGATGCCGCGCTCGCGGGCGATGATGGGCACGGCGTGCAGGAAACCACGGAGGCGGGGGTTGGCGGACTTGCGGTCGTCGATGCTGCGGCACTTTTAATCAGCTGAGATGTCCGGGGACGGGGGAAACTGCGGTCGTACAGCGTGGTCTTGATGCTCTCGGTGGGCGTCACGGCGAGGAGCGACTCTGTCACGCCGGCGCCGAAGCCGGCGAGGACGGTGCGCGGGCCCGAGAGCTTGCCATTCTCGTCTGCGAGGATGGCCTTGATCTTGTCAAAGGCCACAAACCCTGCGTTCCAGCCCAGGTCAGTATTCTAGCCGCTTCAGCCTTAGTATAGACCCGACATACGAATGCCTGCTTTGGCCGAGTTGCCGATGATGAGCGTCGTGCAGCCTGCGTACCACTGCCTGCCGAATGGGGGCCACGGGAGCTTCTGGCCCTCTGCCAGGCGCCTGTTGAGCTGCGACCGGGTCTTTGCGACTGTCATGCGTACGTATTAGCGGCGACATGTTTCCATTCGAGGCGCGGGACAATTGGGTATCGTACATTCGGCCGGGTATGTGATTGCTGTCAAGGGCCGTGGTTAGCTGGGGGGAAGCAGACGGGGCATGGTTTGGGGGGGTTGGTACAGATTTCGACGGCGCCGGCAGTGGCACCAGCAAGGACGGACCGCAGGGCGCTGGGTGGCTTGAGCTGCCGGTCGGAGGGCGGCTCCTTGGTGGTTGAGGCCATGGCGAGGTGCGGTTGCTGCAGACGGGAGTGCCGAGGTGGGAGGGAAGTCGAGGCAATTGAAGCTTGGCAGTCAATTATTTCTAGCGTCGACGTCAGGACCCGAGCGGCATGTGCGTGCGCCCACGTCAACGCCGAATACGCGGCGTCACCACAAAGGTCAATGGAGACCAATGCAGAGGCAAATATTGGAGAGTTTATTCTCATAAGCGATTGCAACATTTAATGGCACATTTTCAGTTGTTGGGTCAAGGCCAGCTCGGTCATGGTCGTGCGCACGCTGAATGGCGGCCGGCCGAGATTCGCCGATATAAACTACCCTAGACTGCAGCCGACTCGATCTTCATCCAGCTACCTTGGAATGAATGGCGTTGTGGGCTGTTGCTTCGGTGGCTTTCCCATGGTTTGTTAGTGATGACTTTGTTAGGATTGTAGACGCTGGTATGACTTGCGTCATATGGGTTCAAGATTAAGTGGAAGGGGAATAGACATGGGTTGTTTTAAGAAATCCCCCCCGCAAGGTTCTATGCTGATGATGTTGGCGTTCAAAAGATTTGAGTGTTGATTGGAGACGCGGAACGTGCAAGCCCGCCAGTTGATTTAACGCAACCTCTTTAGTATGCAATCGACTTGTTTTTGTTGGCTTGCCCTTCATCCAAATGCTCCAGGGTTTCCATGATTGTCGGTTTGTCAGCTCGTCGCAGCACCAGCAGCTCCCAATCATCCGGCCCATCCTTGTTCGCCATCACTGTAACACAGTCACAAGGTCGACTGCCACGCTCGACGCAGCATCGTAACCTCGGTCAGCGCCATCAAGGTCCCGACGCAATTCTCACTTTCCAGCTGTGCCTGGTCTGCCAATCCACGATCCGGGCTTGCGCCACGCGTGCCGGGATGGCGATAGGGCTTGCCAAGATTCATCAGGCGAACCCCCAAGGGTCTGCGGCTCCTAGACTGCGGGTTGAAAGAAAGCTGCTGCTTCTTTTGGCAGACACCTACCCTTCCGGCTGTAAGCTGTAAGCTATTCCGGTTGACGAACAGGCTTATGTGATGGGTTCCATCAGTCCTGCGCGATCTATGCACACCACTTTTTTCGCAGGCGTGAGAGGTACGGCTTTTAATACATGTAAGCTGGCGTTCCAAGAGAAGCCTGCAGTACCCCGGCCGCCCTTGTGTGCCGTGCATGCTGCAACTCCCTTCTCGAAGCCGGCCTACAGGGTCTCCCCGTCTCCCAAGCAATCATCTTTGCATACTCTGGCCGGGATGGCGCTGAACCTCACATTCCTCCATGCCAAGGCTGTCCCACCTTCCTGGTTGGGCCGCGCGCCGTCAGATGTCTTGAGGACCTTTTGCAGCTCGTTCCCATGCCCCTGACAACCTTGTACGAATGGTCCACCGGGATGTCGCTCGCCAGCGACGAGTTGGTTCGTTATGTTGCTTGGGGTTGAGGCGAGGCTTACAAGTAGGAGCTGTGCGCACGTAGAGCTGCTCCGGCATTCTGCACTGCTCTCACGGCCGTCCTCGTCCTCCCAAATCTGTTCGTGCAGCCAGAGTCAGCTATGCATTTCTCTACTTTTGCCGGCGCGGCGCTGACCGCTGCCTCTGTGGCCATGGCCAAGGAGTTGCCCAAGGACGAGCTTCGAGCCGCTGGTATGTCTAGGTTCTCCAAGGTGTTGCGAATGCCGGTGTGATGCTGATTGATCATGGTTGGCAGAGCTGTACGACAGCAGAACCATCCACCGCGAGAACATGGCGCGCAAAAAGGCCAACTGGCTCGCCGAGAACGCCACCGGCATCCTCAACTCGGCCAATTGGCCTGAGCTGGGCTATACGCGCTGCGTCAACGGCTTGGCCGAGGCCATTCCTGGCGATCCGCTGCACACCTTTCGCTGCCGCAATGTGAGCCTTTCCCAGTCCTACCGACGAACCCCCCCCCCCCCCCCGGGTCCAACCAAATATTGACGCTGGACGTGCCTCGTCCTGATAGTTCGATCTCCTGCACTTCATCAACCATGCCGACCTGGGCTCTCCTGAGGGCTGGGACGCTGACGGCAACGGCGTCCTCTTGACCGGCAGCTCGTCCTGGGGCTGGAGCGATCCCGACTCGGGCCGTCACTTTGCTGCCAACGGCATGTACATGGGTGTCGCGCTGATTGAGATTGTCGACAACAGACTGGTCCCGCTGGCTTTCCTGTATGTCAATCTCTGCCGTTGGACGTCAATTGGCCATGCTGACCTGGTGTAGTCCCTCTCCTGCGCCCACCAACCCTGACTCGCTGTGGAAAGAGGTCCGTGGGTACAAGCACTACATCATCATTGGTTCTGAGCTGGAGAACCATGGCATCCAGATCTTCGACATGACCACGGTAGGCCCCTGCCATTCCCTTGTCAACGCTGTAAGCGTTTGCTAATGTCTTCAGCTTCTGGATCTCCCTCACGGCGAGGGCGTCAAGCAGCTCGATCCTATTGCTGACCTGGCCGCTCACATCACCGACCTGCCTGTCGGCGCCAGCCACAACGTCGTTGCCGGCTCCGACTTCCTGCTCGCCGTCGGGTCTCGCGACAGCGATGAGACGGCGTGTCTCGGCGGGCCCATCATCTACGACCTCACCGACATCAGCAACCCGGTCTTGAAGGGCTGCAACGCTGCTGACGGTGGGCACTAATGCCTCCTCTTCTATAATGAACAGAGTAAAACTGATGTCGTCTAGGCTACACCCATGATGCGCAGTGCGTTGTCTACAACGGCCCCGACGAGCGCTACCTCGGCCATGACCTCTGCTTCGGCTATAACGAAGACACCTTGACCATGTATGCCCGTCATGAGAACTGGGAGCCATTGCCTTGCTAACTTGAGTAGTTACGACGTCACCGACCGCGCCAACAGCAGCATCATCTCTATCACCTCATACGAGGGTGCCACCTACACCCATCAGGGCTGGTTCCTCGAGCCTGACTGGCACCAGTATCTCTTTATGGATGACGAGATCGACGAGGTTCTGGGGAACGGGCCCGCCGCCGACGGCTATCCCGTCACCTACATCTGGGACGTCTCTGACCTCGAGAACCCCCTGCAGACCGGTCTCTACAAGGGTAAGCCTGCCAATCTCTGACGTATGCAGTGGGCACACCACTGACCACCGCAGGCACCGTCCGCGCCGTCGACCACAACCAGTACGTCTACGACCAGCTCAACTTCCAAGCCAACTACCGCGCTGGCTTGCGCGTCTACGACGTCAGCAGCGTGCCCAGCGACCCGTCCGGCGACAGCGTCTGCGAGATCGCCTACTTCGACGTTGACCCGTCCGACGACGCTCTTCCCGGCGGCGGCGCCGTCGAGATGAACGCCGCGTGGAGCGCCTTCGCCATCCCCGGCACCGACTACGCTTTCGTCAACAGCATCGAGCGCGGCGCCTTCCTCGTGCGCATGACGCGCCGCGAGCGCTGCCCGGCCGTCCACCCATGCAACGCCGACAACTGCCTGCGCGCAATGCGGTCCACGAGCGTCGCCGGCAGGCTGGAGGAGAGCCAGGAGTTCTGCGGCGAGTTTACAAAGACGTTTGTCGCCGATGTGAGCGTGGTGCCACCATTTGCGGCGCAGGCGTGCGGTGTCAATGTGATTTCGCGTGTGAGCTCGGCTTGCTCCTGCTTGCCCACGCCTACTGCGACACTGTAGTTTCTGTAGAAGAGACCGACGACGACTGTACTTTATACGTAGGAATACATCACGGTGAAAACCAGATATTCAGATATGACCAACAACTCGGCAGTGGGTATGCTCTAGCTATTTGTTGGAACACTTCTAGCAAATGGTCAGAACTCTTTGCAATTTCATGGTGGAAGGACTGAGGTTAATTCGTCATTCGACACGGGCACTCTGAAGCTAAGCAAAGACAAACACAAAAGAACCGGCCGGATGTACACAGAAAATAGGTGTATCGCTTCTAAGAATCGGGGAATATGATAAAATTCACAGAACGAGCATGTGCAGGAAAAAAAGGACACCTATCGGTCCGGGCTTTTCTATCTTTCGTTAAACAAAAAGGCTTGGTCTATACCATGACCTGATGATCTATCTGCCCACCATCCGTAGAACATTGCCGCTGCGCAGGTCGGTAAAATAATGTATGCAAACTGACAGGCTGCCGCCAACTCACAATCGTGCCGATATCATTGGTCGATCAAGTGCCGCGAGTGTTCTCTGGAAGATCACCAATCACCAATGTGCCTTTGGTGTAGACTCTACATGCCTACCACGAATTGGCGTATCAGCCATTGAAAAACAATTCCTAGAAGCCCGGTCTGCGGAAGTCCTCATGGGCCCGATATGTTCATTTGAAGCCCAGGAACGGCGTATGTTCAAGTCTTGCGATTTAAACGCCTCGGACACAGCTGCCTGGACTGATAATGTTTTTGACAATGGTCCGTATGTTTATGTTGTACTGTCCTGCGGATCAGTCAACGGAACGAATAATTCCTCGGCGTTCCATGCGCGTTGAATGATCAACTCGCGATGGATCAAGGGCTCATCGCGGCTGACGATCAAAACTCGTGTCTTGGGTGATCCAACGACTGTCTTGAGCTTGTCTACAAACCCAGCAACGTTCTCCTGCCAGCATGGAGAGTTCGTCACCCGCCACTTGTCCAAACCATCTAGAATCAGCGTGCAGCCCGGCATATGCGAGAGGGCGTATCTGCACAGATTACTGGCGTCTTTTTCCAGTAAGGGCTTTGTACCACGGGCGCCCTGAATATGGGGTGCTCTCTTGTTCACTTGTTTCGTCGTAGTGGGATGCTCCATAATCTGCGCTAACCATGACTGCAGAACGTCCAGGAACGACTCGGAGGTCCAGTGTTCAGGGCGTAGGAAGAAAGACGCAGTTGGGGGCCGCTCTGCTGGCTCTGGGAAAGCTGGTCGAAATAATAGGCACAGACCATTGATTTTTCGAACCCGAGGGGGGCGTTCACCCAGAGTAGTTTGGGCTTTTGGATGGGAAACGGATCACACTGCCAACGTAGGAAATAGGACATGTTGACAGTCCACCGCGTGTCTTTGTTTTTGAAATTTTCTACGACGCGTATTGTGGGGTTGGCGCCTTGTGCCTCGTCATTGTCGATCAAAGCGACGATAAGTTGCTGGATTTTACCTGGATCAAATCAGTCAAGTCAAGGTGCGGCGCTGCTTTCAACTCGAACCCACCTGTAGTGCTGTCTTCCACAACAGGGAGTGATTTAATGTTAGAACTGAACAGTTGACACAAACATCGGGTTCGAGTTGTCGGTGCGAATGCTTGACGTGCCATCTCCATCTTTCGCCCCAAAGTCCTGCGTGCTCTCCAATGAAGTCTTGCAGTATCTTGCTCTGGCTCTCGAATGCGAAAAACTGTGCCTCTTACTTCAGCTAGACTGAAATGGATGTTTGCCAACAACTCCTGGCTATGGAGCTTTCCGTAGTGGTCCTCTTTGGGTTTGCTTACTTCACAAACCAGTCCAGCCTCGGCAGAACGGAGCTTGTCTAACTGGCATTGAAGGTTGCTAAGTGCTAGAGCACTGTTTTCGGAAGTTCTTGGGCTCTCTGATCTTCTTTATGGCCCGATATGTCGGCACAAGGCTGTTCGCGATATCAAAGGCAATAACGGCGGGTTCCAGATTAATAAAGCCGAAGAAGTTGAGCGAGCAGGAAAACAAGTAGCATATAAGGATGGAGCTGAATCCCTTGTTCAGATGTTGGAAACCAGAAAAAAAGAAGGGCTAAGTCAGGTGATGGGAAAGATGTCGGTCCTCGTCAGAAACAAACGGCCCGACGCCTCTTCTTGAGAGTGAAACTTGCCGTTTGAACACTCTCCTATACAAACAATACGTTTCATGTGCCCGCGAAAGGATTGAGTATTAGCCCCCAAACAAGGATCTAGCACTCACCCACACGCAATGTATTTACACTCAAAGCATTTGCTGGCTCTATCCTAGGGACTCGGAAAGAGTGATGAAATACTACCCCCGCATCCTTTATGAGTCGTCGTGTATATGTATTGCTCAGTATTACGCGCAGTCAAGAATGAAGGAGGCAAAAGCACATGATACAGCTTGGAAGCCGACAGAGATTGCATTCTTCGGCAAGTAGACATAGTCACTATGTGCGATTCGACCGAGCCGATTTAACTGCCAACAATTTTCACATACTACTGCAGTGCAATATCTGCTTTTCGTCTAATATATTCCAGTGAGAAATGAATCTTCGTGCAGAGTTGTGCCAACTCTTTCAGCAAAATGGGCAAGAAGGAGCACGAGAGAGGGAGGCTTGAACACATGCAGGTGACTAGTACACTTTCTTCAACGACATAACCAAGAACCTTGTCTCCAGCGGACGCAGGGAAATGTGACTGGTGTTCGAGACAAAGATCGAGGAACATGGAGGAAAATCTTGGTGAGACGAGTGAGTTGCTGCGTGGCGCTGTGGTTGGATCATGGAACACCCACCAACACTTCTGGGATAAGACGTGGGAGGCCTTAGAGAGCAGAAAAAAAACACATAGTTAGGGATCGGTTCATGGTGACGACCCAATGCCATTTGTGACCATGGAGAAGGATGGTGAACGTAGACATCGCGGAGTGGCCGCACTCTCAGACGGTGCTGGTAGCGACAATAATTTAGGTCGGCCTAAAGCCACAAGCCCTTCCACCTTATTAACTATCTTGGCTAAGACCTACGCCCCATACACAGAACGGCAAATTAATCACCCCCAGGTCGTTTGGGATTAGGCCTAGCCTCAAGAGTTGCTATTGGAGTTTTTTGCCTTGAAAATGACCTGGAAAAAGCTCTTCTCATAGCAAGTTTGATGGTGATAGACTACTCCTGGAAAAAAGTAATTTTCTGGCGGTCTACGTCATCTGGGAGAGGATAGGGGTATATTTAATGTATATCACTGCGCATAAGACCTCAGCAGCTCGACACACTCGGCTCTGTTGCCATTCTCCCGTTCCAACGGCTCTGCAAAAGCTAATATGGTTCGGTGCTGAGCATCGAGCAGGTTTGCGTAAGCACCATGTTCAAGGAAAATCCTCAAGGCTCCGACGTGGCCATGTTCAACGGCACAGTGCAACGGATGCTCGAGGTTGCCCCGGCCACGATCATCCGTCTCCGGCCGCGCCCCGCGCTCAAGAAGGCGCCGTATCATGTCTTCCTTCCGAACTGTGCTGCGGCTCCGAGCGCCCCTGAGCCTTGTATTTTAGCCCCATGATCGAGAAGAAGATCCAAACTGCTGGTATCGGTATAGAATGCCGCGACAATAGACAGCGGGTAAGTGGCTGTATCAGGATCCTGGTTCGGGTCGGCGCCAGTTTCGAGCAAGAAGCGGAGAAAATCGATGGGTTTCTGCGCCATGCAAGCGACGATAAGGGGCGTTCCTCTGTGGTCGAATTGTCCCTTTACGATAGCTCGGTCCTTGTTTAGAAGTACCGAGAAAGAGGAATGGAGCCGCTATAGACAGCAGCTCGAATTGTGTCCTCGTGCAAGCCAATGTCAGGAAAACGCGCCACGAGCATTTCGATGACTGGCAATTGGGACTTCCATGTAGCAGCCGCGAGTAGCTTTTGTATGAGATGGTCTGGTGAAGATTCTTTGTCGGCATCCATGAGACGTGTCAACTCGCTAACGTTGCCAGACGTCGCTGCAGCCTCAAGCTGATGGTTGATTTCGGGAGCCATTACTTAATCAAGTGTGATGAGTTGCAAACGTAGGTGAAAGAGCAAGCAATGCAAGCAATGCAAGCGGCAGCCATGCGTTGTTAAAATAGGACAGTGACTGATGACATAATGTGCGAAGGAAGACTCCAAAAAGAGTTCGTGCCATCTACAAGCGGAGGTCATGCGGCGCTGTGAAATTGTTATGGCGTCTTACGCTGAATTAAAATCATCCAATCTGCTTTGGATGGCCTGAAATTACCGTTTTGACTTCAGCCTTGTGCGGAGGCACCTTAGCAATACAAATAGAAGCCTCCACCGCAGGCTGAATGGACGTAGTCGGTTACTCAATTTTGAGTATCTATATTAAGGTTAACACGTCAACTAATATTCATTGTCTTTCTTGTGCAGACTAGAAGCGGAAGCCTGTACCTAAGCCGGTTTAAGGCTCTGATATCAACATGGTCAAGCCGTTGACCGCATGAGCTGCGGCATGATTATGCTGAACTCACGAATGAATGGGCCGAACATTGCTTCCAATCATGAAAGTAGTGGCAGCGGCCTTGTATATGTGCTGAGGGCTTGAGAATCACGATTTGAGATCATAGATACTCAAGAAACTCCGTCTTCATATACACCCCTTTGCTGTTTAGCTAGATACCTCATGGGATATGCTCTGCTGACAGGATGTTTTGCAGTGGAATTCCTACGAATATCCCAATATTACTAGCAACTTCCGGGTCGTGGCCGTGAGCGCTCTCGACTTTGATGATCGAAGGGCCTATGTCGATGGCGAATTCTTCTCCATTCTGGGTGATTAACGGACCTCCCGGCAATAGGAACCCAAAAGATAGAAAATTGTATGCATCAATCTAACTGCGCGGAGTTCTCTTGAAAGGAAAATATTCATAATTCTCTGGGCGATACTTTTGACGAGGGTCGGAGAATTTGCTGGTTTGGGTTGCGTCGTTTGTTCGAATTCTTGGCTGGACTTGATCATTACCTTACGTTTAATTTGTAGATGGTAGACAGAATAATCAGTTTTTGCAATATCAGGTAAACATATTTTGAAAACAAAAGAGGACACATTCATAATCCTTATCTTGCACTGGATCATGTGTTGTGGACAAAGTGTTAACGGCTGCTTTCTCTTCTAGGTCC